>JBBPDJ010015719.1:0-26166 GCA_037974625.1 Cucumis cinereus | reverse complement strand
ATCGAAACATCATTAGAGGAGGAATGTGAAACAAAAGACAACAACCATAATACATCTTTGCCTTCAACGATCCTAATGACATTAGGATTGCTACAATCATCACGATACAAAGTCAATCGAGAAATTATATATATAGAAGATGAAAAAACGGTAGATTTGATTAGATCAACAAATTGGTTGAAAGATGTATTCGAATGAACAAAAACTTCAATGAAATGGAAGTCATGGTAATAGTTATTTTCATCCCATCTACCATTGAACAAAGTTCTTAAAGATTTAAGATTCATAATAAGATATTATTCAGTAAAAGGGATGAAGAAAGTTGAACTACGATTTAAAAATTCTAATTTAGAAAATTAAAGTATATTAGCAAAACTCATTTTATTAATATTAAAGTTATTTACAAAATATAGAAAAATTCATCAAACTCTCTACAGCCTAGTTAAGTTTTTTTGCTATAATTTGTAATTAATTTCATTTTTTTACTATCCATAACAATTTTTCTTTTATTTTCTCATTTTTCTCATTAATAAGAGATTTGTAAAGTGGAATTTAAATCCATACACATCCTTTAACTAATGCATAAATCATTGGAAAAATTACTTTCTTCGTCCTTGAGTGGTTTATTTTGTCTCTTAGGGCCTGTAACATCTCAAATTTTTAATGTAATTTGTAATCTTTTTATTAATTATCTTATTAAGTGTTGGTAAAGTTGTAATTTTGGAATGTTTAATTTGAGTTTAATTTTTGGGTTATTTGTATTGATGGTGGTTGTTTGTTTGTGTTTAGTGAAAAGAAAATAGAATTAATGAGAAGAGAGAAAAAAATTGGATTAAAAGAGGAAAGAGAAGGAAATTTATTTTTGGAAGAAAATAAAAGGAAAAAGAAAACCCTAAACCCTAAAATAATATATTATTTTATTTCTTTCTCTCTCTTATTTTAATAAGCAAATTAGGGTTTTTGGCATCCCATCTTCTTCCTTGGAAAACCCTAGTTTCAAAATGAAAAGGTTGCAAAACCCTAGCCGCCGTCAAGCTCGCGCCGCCGTCGCCATCGCCCAGCCCGAGCCCTCGCAGTCGCCCAGCCGCCCACTCGACGCACGCCATTCGCAAGCCGTCCACGACGCCGCTTGCCTCGTCGTTGACCCGCTTGCAGCCGCCCAGCCGACCCTACCTTCCAGTCGCCGCTCGCAGTCGACCTCCTCCATCGCCTAGCCGTGCGCCGGGGAGCTTCGTTGAGATCGTTGCGCCCGCCCAATCGCCTAGCCGAGTGGATCCGCTTCAGTTTACGCCGTAGTCGAAGTCGTTCCCGAAGCCGCGTCTCCGTCTCCTTTCTGTTCGTCGCGTTCCAGCCGCTTCCGTCTGCTTCGCCTCGCCCAGCTACGCCTCACGTCGAGCCCCATCGTAAGCCGCAAGACCCACACGATTCCATCCTCAGCCGCGAGCCACCCGTCGACACCCAGATCTGCAGCCACGTCTCCTCGCGTCGTCGTCCAGATCTGAAAACTACATCGCTCGGATCTGCAACCCCGAGCCAGATCTGCTTTAGCCGAGCCGAGTCGAGCCGAGCCGAGCCTCTGGGTTCCTTTGTCGTTTCTTATCTCTGCTGTCACTGCTCGTTGTTGGTTTGTTGGTGAGTTTGGGTTTGGTTACGGAAGGGTTAGAATTTATATTTCCTTTGGAGAAGGTTTATTAATTGATTGTTCGTATGTTTAGAGTCGATTGGGAGGCTAGTTCGAGTAAGGAAAACTCTGAAACTTGAGGTAAGGAATACTTCTACTGAATCCATGCCTTTGGCGAATAAGGGCTGGAAGATGGTTATTTTGTCCATACTGTGATGTTAACTTCGGGTCCTTGTATATTTGTTGTTTGGATTATGCATGACCTGTTGTGAGTTGAATGGTGTTATCTGATGTATGAGGATTAAATTGTTGTGATCACTTTGTTTATTGAATTGATTGTTGGATACGGTGTCTGCTAACTTTACCTAATGACTTGTACTTGGTGGTGGGCCGGTGTGGCAAGCCTGTGTGGCGTATTGTCGCGAGAGTCGGTTAACAAGCCTGTGTGGCGTATTGTTCTGACAGGGTCAGTTAGCAAACCTGTGTGGCGTATTGCTCTGACAGGGCCAGTAAACAAGCCTGTGTGGCGTATTGTTCTGGCAGGGTCGGTTAGCAAGCCTATGTGGCATATTGCTCCGACATGACCGTTCCTACTAAACCAATTGACTGTGTGTTACGTACAGGTTATTAGAGAGAGTTAACGGTCACCTAGTGGGATTAGTAGTGGGTTCCTTACTGGGTATATTTTATACTCATTCATTTCTATGTTTTATTTCAGGCAAAGGTAAGAATGGACCGGCGAGGGGCAAGTAGAATCAGTGACCATATCAGGGGGAGCAGTAGACCTATTTGCTTCCGCACGATTATTTGACATTTGTTTTCTTTCTTATTAAACTTTTGTTAATTTTAATTGTAATGACTTTGGTTAGAAAACTATTTTAGGGATCCCGTCAAGGTTCTTTTCTCATCTTTTTAATTATTAGTTTGATTTAAACGTTTGGAAACTCTCTGTTACTTTACTTGGATTTAATTAAAATATTTGTTTTGTTTTGTCTTTGTCTTTTAAAATGGATTTAATGATTTTTACTTAAGTAACGACCTTGGATTAAGGTTGAAAACTCGGGCCTGTTTGATAACGTTTTCGTTTCTTGTTTTTCGTTCTTATTTTTTCATTTTCTGAGAGACAAACTTATTTGATAATTGTTTCTTGTTTCTAAAACCTGAGAAACATTCCTGAAAAATGGCTAAAATTAAGAAACAACAGAAAAAATAGTTTCTCTTGTTCTTGTTTCTATTTGTATTTTACCATTTTCACAAATAATGAATATGAGCTTTTGGTGTTTTGGTATTAGGCACTCATATATTGGTCACAAATTGTTTTTCACATTTTTTTATTATTTTTATTTTTTGAAAAATTTGTTCAACTGCATTTCTTTATTTTTATATTTTCTTTATTATCTTTTCTATTTACGAAAAAAATTATTACATATTTATTTTATTTTTGAATTTTAAAATTTTCCTATATTTAAATTTCTATATTATTTCAATTTTTAATATATATATATATATATATATTTAAATTTCAACTTCCAAGATTAACACTTTTATTTCTACATTTTTTTATATTTTATAATTATTTTGATTAATTTTGTTATTTACAAAAAAAATTATGTTATATTTAATTTTGAATTTTAAAATTTTCTAATATTTAGATTTATGTCTTATTTTAATTTTCAATATGTATTTTAATATTTTATAGTTTACTTTTTGTGTATTAAATTTTTCAATATGTGTATTTATATATTAGTTTAATTCTAATTTTTTTAGTATATAAAAGTTTATATATTAGTTTAATTCTAATATCTTTTAAAGAAATCTGAGTAAAATTTTGCAATATATAAATGTTTTTAAGACATTCACTTAGCATAACCTTAATATTTTACAATCACGATATTTACATAATTATATTATTAAGTTGGATTCAAATTGACATCATTTAAGATAAATGACTTGCGTTAGAGACGTAGTGCCAATACAATTTAGTCAGCATATAAAGAATATGATATAACTTTCTTGTATTAGATGACATAATCATTTGATAAAATATATATTTTTTATATTTGGTGTATGACATATAAGATATATAAATATATATACACACACACACATATGTATGCTATTGTTGCAAAAAAAAAAAAAAAAAAAAACAAGAAACAAGAAATAGTTATCAACCAAATTTATGTTTATGTTTTTTTTTTCAAGAAACAAGAAATGAAAAAAAATTATCAAATATAGTCTTGTTTCTTCTCCTTTGAAAACAAAAAACAAGACTATGTTTGATAATTTTTTTTTTCATTTCTTGTTTCTTGACAAAAAGAAACAGAAAACGAAAAAGAAGAACAAAAAATGGAAACGTTATCAAATGGGTCTTTAGTTTCTGAAATTAATATATTTAGTCTTTAAGTTATAGGAAATAGATCTAAATGGTGCCTCCTTATAGGAAATAGATCTAAATGGTGCCTCCTTTAAGTATATAGATAACTATAGTAACATCTTCTTTTTTTTTTTTAAATCGTTTTTTTAATTTTTAATACTAACAATTATTGGAACAAAGTGCGGTGGAAGTGAGATGTTAGACAGTACGCCTGAACAGAATGCTCAACTGCAAAAACAAAAAATAGTTAAATAAAATGGCTAAATAAAATGGCTGAATCGCGAATCACCCTCTCTTTAGACGTTTCACGTCTCTACTCGGAGTGCAAATAGTTCAAAATTACCACGCCGTCCTTAAGATAAAATAATGAAAAACTTGATCATAGTTGCACCAGAACCGATCGAAAAACATACACTACAGAAAGACTTGCTCGAAAAAATTTAAAAAAGAGGAAATTTTCTTTTTGAGAAATTTGTTAGAGAAGAGAGGAGAAGATAATTTTCGAAAGATGAAATAAGAAGGAAAGGAAGGGTCTATATAGAATGTGAAAAGCGTAACAGTCGATGTTAACGTTAACGATAAAGGATGTTAATATGTATCGAGCCGTATGAATTTATTTTCGGTTTGGTTTACAAAATGGTTCAGTTTTTGTGGTTTTGATGAACACCTTCCGGTTTGAAGAGTGATTCTGTATTAAGAGCTATTCTTAAATCGGTCGATTTTTATGATAGACTTCTGTGCTAAATGTTTATGTTTAATTTTCTTAAAAGATTAACGTTGGTTTTAAGTGTTGCTGTAAAATTGTCACTCTGGGCTTTGGGTTCATGCTTTCAAATGTTTTTGTTCCCCCAAGTAGTTGAGAGTTCCAGGAGGGTTACAAAGAGAGTTCCAGGAGGTTACAAAGATGCTATCTGCCTTCTCCACATGAAGTTTTTGCTCGTGGCATAGTTCATTGCATAGTAGTCTTTTTAATAGCATGTCTTGTTTCAACATAGCCAGTGTGTAAAAAGTGTAATTACATGAGTTGTATGTTGTAAGAAGATTTTGATGAAATGAAACGTTGAGTTTTTGCTCATGTGTTCCACGCTTTATTCATGTCTACCTTTTTTATCCGAGTAGAGTCTTAGCCGTAAAGCAAACTAAGTTTAAGGTGTCCAAGTAGGAGCTTGACCCTAGTGTAACATCCCAAATTTAAGTAACTAAATATGTATATATGAGTATATGTATTTAATTGAAAATGTTGTAATTGGTAAGAGAGAGAGTTAATTATATATTTATTTATGTAATTAATTGTGAAAAGATGAAATTTAGTGTAGAGAGGGTGAAAATTTGATTTATTTAAGAAAAAGAGGAAAAAATGTGGATTTTAAAGATATATGTATAATTGTATATATTTATTTATTTTTAGAAAATAAAATAATAATAATAATCATAAGTTATTATTATTATGATTTATAGAAAGTAACAGCGCGTTTGTTTGCGTGCAAGTAAAAAAAGATTTCAATCCTCTCTCTCTTAATCTTCACGAGTGTCGCCCACCTTCCACTATGCAAGTTTCACTTGCAGACCAGCCTCTCCCCTCCTTCGTTTCCTTTCGTCAGCGAGCCATCGGCCACCTCACGCAACAAACAGCCATCGTCTCCTCTTGTCAGCCCAGTCGTGTTGCCTCGAACCTGAGCCCACCCGAACCGGTCCTCTACCTACGCCAAGCCTGATCTTAAGCCAATCTCCATCCGGCGTTCCTTCGATCGTTGACGTCACGCATCGCTGGCGGTTAAAGCTTGTTCTTGCTCATGTCGTCGCTCCAGTTGGTTTCTAGGTGAGTTTGTGGGAAAAGTTTTGATCTTTTTAATTTGGGTTTATGGATACCCAATAAATGTTAAATTAAGGGTTTGTTTTGAAATTAAATTGGAAGTTTCTTGATTGTTGAAGGTTTAATTTGGAGAATGTTGTTGGAATTAATTCGTGAATTTTTTTCTACGTTATATTGGATTTTCGACGACGAAACTGAAAAGATTAAAAGTGTTTAATTGATTTCAATTAATAATTTTTATAGAAAATTATTAATTACAATTTGTAATGTTAGGGTTCGATCTGAGGATTAATTTGCAAGCCAATAATTTATCATTTTATTTTAAGTAAGAGATTTACTACCGGATCCTTAACCGTAAGTAAGTAAGAATGTTTATGTGGTAGCTGGATTGAAATAATTATGTGATAAGCTGAATTGATTGATTATGTGATGAACTGATTGAATTATGTGATGAGATGAACTTAAGGAATTATGTGATGAGTTGAACTGATCAGATTATGTGATGAGTTGAACTGTTATGTGTAGACAGTATGACTGATTTGATCTAAGGTTTATTATGGAAAATATTGAAGCATGACAAATATGGATGAGAATGATAATGTTGAATTAACTTTCATGTGATATGTCTATGATTGATTTGGACTGAGAATGAATGTTTTGGACTATGGTAGATGTTAACTTTATCTATTAGGTCAGTATATCATGTATGTATGAGCGTTCCTTTCAATTCACTATACATGTATGTTTGTTCCTTCGGGTTGAATAGACATATATTTGTGTTCCTTTTGGTTTACTAGACAAATACGTGTGTTCCTTCGGGTTCACTAGACAGTTATGTGTTTCTTCGGATTCACTAGATAGTTATGTGTGTTCATTCGAGTTCATTCAACAGATGAGTGTTCTTTCGGCTTCAGTAGGCAGATATGTGTGTTCCTTCTCGAGATGTGTGTCCCTTGGGGTTCACTAGACGGATATGCATGTATTTCTATAGATTCACTAGACTGATATGAGTGTTCCTACGAGATTATTAGACTATGTGGCTACAGAGTATAAGCCTAATAGAAAGTTAACAGTTTACCTAGAAAGGCCCAGTAGTGGGCCCCTTACTGGATAATTCATATATTCAGGCAAAGGTAAAACGAAACTGACGAAGGACAAGAAGGACCCGTGATCATGTGATTGAAGACTTTTATGACAAATGCTTTCGATATAATTTTTATGATTTGATGTTTTCAGAATATTAAGAACTGTTGTTAGACACTTTTTTATTTAAACTTACGAGTTTTTATATTTTAACTAGAGGACCCCGACTAAACTGTTTTCAATTATTTTTATCTATTTATTTGAAACATTTTGTTTTCTACTTGAGATTATTTTAGTTTATTTCTTTAATAAAATGAGTCAAACTTTGTGTGATTTTTGTTTTAAAATTATTATTTTATTTAAGTAACGGTTTCAACTTAGTTGAAAAGTTGGGTCGTTACAACTACGTTGGTTTCTTTACCTTAAGAGGTGAGTTGTAAATTTAGACGTTGAATGTCACTCCCAAGGGATGTTGACTTTTCTCTCGCCGACATCTTATCTTGGATTTAGAGGGTAATCGAGATAGAGTGACTATTATATTGTATTTTTTTTTTTAACAATTAGTAATTTTAGAAAATATAACAAAGTTTTGATTTATTGAAAAATAAATTTAGCGATAAATATTTAATATGATTGGGCCTCACGTCTTTTCCATAATGACTTTAAAAATTAGGGTACAATCAGATGAATGATCCAACTTTTCTCAAACTACAGACTGGGAAAAAAACATTACATGTGACTGAAATTGAAGTTAAAAACACGAAAATTCACGAAGGCCTTATTAAAGGAAACAACAATTTTTGTTTACTTGGGATTCCTAAAACTACCATTAAAATCTGAATGCAAAAGTTAAAGCAGAACGTTGATTCTTACCAATGCAAGCCCTTGTACAAGGATAAAAAAGGTGATTTTAAAATAAAAAGATTACATCGTGACACACCAAATCCTTGATGCAAAACCCCAACTCAAAATAGTCCCTTAGGCTCGTACAAGTGTTGTTATTTATAGACTAGCAACTTAGTAACTCTCTAAAATACAAAATAAAATCAAATAAATACAAAAGTTGAAACATTTGTCAAATTTAACTCAATTTAGTTGTTATTTGACTAAAATCAAACAGAACTCATTCAAATCGAAGAAACAACAAATTTAACTTTCATATATATTAATTAAATTTGTATATCAAACAACATCTTAATTTGCTAGTTTCAACTCAATTTAACGTTCTAAAAAATGAATTTAATTTACACAATTAAATCAAATTTTTTATGTTTAAAAATTCACTGAAATTTCACTTACCACAGAGGTGTTGTAGGCAGTCATAAAATAGATGTGGAGGGTACATCGGGATATACAAATAGAACTGGTGGGAGATAATATTTTCTCTATCCAATTTAAATCCCCAATGGAGAAGGAAAGGATTAATAATAAAGGTCCATGGTCTTTTGAAAAGGTGTTTATGTTATGATTTCACTAAAAAGAGGATGAACAAATTGGAGATCTTGAGTTTAAAGAAGCGAAGTTTTGGATATAATTTCATAACGTTCCTTTTAATTGTATGTCATTCGAAATGGCGAAGGTGTTGGGAACTACCATTGGTAAGATAATCGAAATTGATTATGATCTAAAGAGTGGACAAACTGACCCATTCATTCAAATGAACATTTGTGAACGATGTTACTCAACCTTTGATGAGAGGATGCGAGATTGAAACAAAGACAAAGAAGTTGATTTGATGTCCAAACAAATATGAAAAGTTACCAAATGTTTGCTTTTTGTGTGGATTTCTAGGACATACATTCCGAGAGCGTCTCCTCTTGACTAAATATGTTTCTGCTAAGATTGAGTATGAGGAATGGCCAAAAGCATCCATTCTAAAAAAAAAGAAGCATCAAGACTATGGGATTCAACTAATGAGTTGATGAAAGAGAACGATATCATAGTGGAAGAGGTGGTAGATGTCTTTGTTGGGGTGGGAGAAGCGGAAATGATGCTGATAGCAGGCAAAAAACGTCATTGGATGCCGAGGAGGTGGCAGCCAGCCAAAGGGATCTGGGGACGGTTACAAAAAGAGAAGGAGAAAAGGCAGAATTGATTGGGACATTAAATATGACGGTTCCAAAATATTGATAGCCTTAAGGTGAATGGTGGATGTATAAAAGGAAAAGAGAAATTCATTGAGAAAGGAGGAAGAGATTTGGAAATTTATAACCACCGATCAAAGGAGAGGGACCCATGCTTGATAACTGAAGAAAATTCAAAATGAGATGTAAATTCCTAATACGATTATGGAGTATCATAAATCAAATGTGGGACAACAGAACAACATACTTGTACAAACTCAATCCGATCTGCACGTATATGAAAGCAAATTCAAAAAATGGGACTCTTTCCTTCTTCGTGTACCTTTAAATATAATCTTACTTCGGTGCTTAAATCCTATGATTTGTGTATTGATTACAAGTTTTCCTCTCCCTTGTCCAAGTGTAAGTGAAAAGATAGGTTTTATGGACAAGTCAGGGTCGAACACAAGGATTTTATAAGGATTGAATTACAACGCCTAACTTTGTTCTTATGTAGTATCTGTACATTATCAAAATTATATTCACAATCTCATGCTTTCTAAACTAACACTATTACTTACACTAACGGTGGAGTGTGAAGGATGACATGGATATGGATGATTGTGAATGTTGTTGAACTAACGGTACTTAGCACATATTTAAGAAATAGTGAAGACAAAGTTTCTATGTAATAACACGAAATGAAAGAGAATAGATTTCTTTGAAGCGATGAAAATATCATATTCAACTCCAAATTAAGGCGAGCAACCTCCTGATGCCTTCACTGCATATGTTCACCTTTTGGGATACACATGCTGAAGTTGGAACATGTGATTCATGTCTAAGTACTTCTGGGTGCGATATTCATGTTTCAACCTTTATTTAAGTTAAGCAAACTCTCGGCGTCTAAATATCACATCAAACATTTCTGATATGTATGAAGGTTCATATCGCATAATGAGGTCTCAGTTACTTGCTCTCTTGAGTAGTTAACTTTAAAACTGAATTCATTCTCTCGAATAGAATTATGTGTTGAATATAGCTCTGATTATGTCACACCCTCACTTTAGTAGTTACCCCTTGTAAAACCAAGTGAGAATGCTACCTAGACGAAATGAACACTCCAAAAAGGAATGCCAACAACGCCTAGAACTTAACTTGTTTAGACTTGATACGCGACATTTAGATGTACTTACTCAACCTTAGTCATGCGTTTAACTATGCAATATGCGTTATAACAAGGCTATGCGACAAGAGTCATTGAAGTCCAAATTCAACTTTATTAATAATAACTTTTGTACAACACTTACAAACTTTACAAAGTAAACATAATTTCAACTTATAACTCTTAAGACTTAAAACACGATGCAGTGAAACAAATACAACTAAGCATGCAACGCGACAAAGCAACAGTAGCTCTGTGGAACGCATGGTGAACTTCTTGCTACTTGGGGGAGGAAAAACTTAAAACATAGGCCAAATGCTTAGTGAGTAATATGTTTTAGAAAACATTTTGGGGAATACAATGTCAATGCTTTAAAACATTTCCTTTCAAATCTGGTAATGAATCCTTACTAGGTGTTATAAACCAAAAACGACATTAGCCTTTACCCGTTCCTAAAACCTATGCATTGAACATACTCAAAACTTAGACCACTGAAGTAGATCGTACTCGCACTATCAGCATCCAAGCAAAAAACCAAGTTCAACACTAGTTGCTCCGACAAATTAGCCTAAATGTGGACAGTATAATACATCCGAATTAGCCTAACCTAGGTGAACCATACTGAATGTCTAGTATGCCCCTCACTCACATGTGCACATAGAGTCAGCTTAGTACTAGAAATAATACTAATGGTTTGCACACAACACAACAAATAACTTATAAAACATACATCAAGCACAACAATCAACAAACTTTGCTTCCATGCAACATAATTATAGAGATACTACCATGCTACAAACTATGTAGTATACTGATAGTATAACATGTTTCATAGCTTACATAAATGCAACATGCTTCTTATGTAACACATAACTTATATAAAGAACAACTTTTGAAAATGTTAACCTTAATGAAAACTCACTCACAATATAAGACTTAGGTTTCTTTTTCCTTCTCCTTCTGACACCTACTTTAACTTTTTAAAAAACTCAATCTCTAGAATTCCTATAAAACACTCCTTAGGATGCTTAACTTCTTTAAAACATTCAACTTCTTAGAATGGAACGTCAATCGTTGATACTATTTATAGTAATTCAAAACTTGGACTAGTCATCCTTAGACTTCCAATGTTTGACCAGCACCTACTTAGCTTCTTCCATACGTCTTCTTACAACCTTACTTTAAACTAACTCTTATTACGTCACCTTAAATTCCACTTAGCTCTTAACTTGCCATATCTCCTACTACACTTAATCGAAAACTCAATTTAATCTTTGTCGCCTACTCATTATATTCACAACACAAGAACCATCTAATCTTAATTACTTCAAAACCTAACTGTTGATCATCACATTTACCAAAATATTTATAGGTTCTTACCTAGAACGCCTAACTCCTCATTTGCGTTCTAGTTTCCACCCATCGCATTATTTAAATGGCTAACTCTTACAAAAAATATGGATGACTAGCTTCACAATCCTTTTATGTAACATATTCCAAATTGAATACCTACTTTTTAAGATGCGGATGTCACAGATTAAACAAACTAAATATTGCATTCATTCAAACTTCTCAAAGAAAACATTTCCATTTTATTTCAATCAAAACATAGTAAACTTGATCATGAAGCAAGTAAAGAGATGAGAGAATGATAATGTAAGTTCATTGCATTCATATTCAAAACTTTAGGCCTTTCGACCATTTAATTCATACTACAAATACAATGTAAAGAGTAGGGGTGTACATAAGTCGGGTTTGTCCGAGTTGGATGTAAATTTTGGACCAACTCAAAGTTCTCGGTTGGCAAAAATTGAACCCTATCGGTTCAATGTGAAAGGGTCAACCCAACCCAACTCAACCCTTAATTTTCGGGTTGGGTTGGGTTGGGTTGGGTCACTTGGTTATTTTTTTCGTCGTCACACAATTTTAACTAGAATTTCATTCTTTCATTTTTCATTATAAGTTAATTTTTTGCAATAAAAAAATGTAATATTTACGTAAATACCCTAAATATATTACATCAGTTTTTAAAAATTTGTAATCAAACAAACAACAAACATTTTATGTAAAGTCCAAATGTTTACTTTCAAATACATGAAACTTAAATTCATGTAAAATCCAAGTCTACATTCAAAATAGAAATAAAAAACATTCAAAAGGAAAAGTTTAAGTTTACATTTAAATTTATTAAATATATAATAATAATAATAATAAACTGGGTTGGTCGGGTGGACTCGGTTACTAAATCCTATAACCCAACCAAATCCAACCCAAAATATATATATTTTTTAAATTTTGCAACCCAACCCAACCCAAAATAAAATATAACCCAACCCAACCTTTATGGTTTGGGTACCGTAATCCGAGTTGGTCCGGTTAACTGGTTTTTTGAACACTCCTAGTAAAGAGAAAATAAAATTGGAAAGGTAGTAAGATGCGTCGAGCCTCAAAATGTAATCTCTTGCATTCTTTGGCTCCATGGTTGTCTGTTCTAAGAAGGTTAGGGGAATGGTCTTTAAGGGTTCCATTTATACTCTCACAACTCCAAGCTCTCACCTAATGTTTAATGGAAGAAGAAAGGAAAAAGGGACTGCAATGGCAGATTGAGCAAAGCTTACGGAAGATGATTCACTCCAAAAGTGTCTTTCCTCCCTTTTCTTTCACACTCACACTATGGATTCTCTACTCTTTCTGTCTTTCTAGCTCTGAGAATCCACTCGTTCTAGCCTCTTGAAATGAAGTTCTTGTTGTTGATTTATAGGTGTTGAAGGGTGCCTACACATGGACTCTGACTATAATAAATTATTCTGAAGCTCTAAATCACTATTGTGTTGCACCTCTTCTGATTTGCGTCTTTCTGAATGTCGCATGACATTCTCACCAACTTGTTTGTCATATAGCGATTCAAATCGTGTGGTATCCTTTCCAGCGCCTGGTTGGTTGACGCGAAGCAAATCAATTCTCCTGTCACAGCTCTTCATTTTGCATTGTCTTCTTTTCATCATAATTATGCGTTAAACATGAAAAACTTGTGATAAACATGTGTTTGGTCTTTTACAACTCCTAGATCGCATAACTCATCTTTTCATGGAATTTATCACGCATTATCTCACTTTTCTCACAATTCTACCTCATTATTTTAAAAAAATGATATTCTAACTTGTATTTCTACGAGTTATTAGCCAACAAAATTGTGTACAAGATCCCAATAGGTATTTCCCTCTATCATATAATCTTTGTAAAAACCTACCATTTACCTATTGAGATCCATCACAAGGCATATTAGACTATTAAAAAATGTAACTGTGATTTTGACAAAGCGGATTGGATGCGTCTTCTTCAATGTCAAGAATTATAAAAGCTTCGACTGGAATGTTTTGAAACACATTGATTTACAAAGAACGGACAAAGAAATTTTATGATCAGATGATAACCAGAAAAAAGTTTAAAGTAAGCCAAAAGGTACTTCTTTACACGTCTAGCTAAAAATGATGCCTAGTAAACTTCGATCCAAATGGATTGGTCTATTGGTGTTACTAACGTTTTTCTTTATGGTACAATAGAGATATTTAACCTTGAGATAGGAAAGACGTTTATTATAAATAGGCATCGTCTAAAAATCTTCCACGATAGAGAATCATTGAATTATAATTATTTTGACCTGACATATAAGCTAAACATGCGGGTATATGAATAAATAAAGTGCACAAAATATAGTCAATCATAACAACTTTAAAAAAAAAAAAAAAAATTGGGTTACCTCGAGGCAACCAGGATTTTACTTTTTTTTTTTTTTTTATGCTTAATAAAGAGGGATAGAAGAAAACATCCATCATCCATGCTCCACTACCACCATTCACTTTAAACTTTGACGGGGAAGATTTTTCATTTTTCAAATTGCTTGTCTTTGCATTTAACGATCTACATTTAAAAGAAAATGCAAAAATCTTAAGTTAGGGCTGACTGGTTACTAATATGCTTAAATTGCTAGTTTGACTTAGTTGGTAAATCCATGATTAACACAATCAATAACATGTTCGAACAGCATAATGTTTTTACGTTAGGAAGTTAAGGAGGCATATCCATGATTTTGGGACCTTTTTAAAACTATTCTTGACTTTTCATACACTTAGTTTGAAACCTTTGCCCTTCTATCTTAAATCTTTTTTAATTTGAAACTGATTTATATCGCTCAATTTTGTTGTCACTCCGAAAGTCCTTCCTAATATTAATTTAATAAGGCATGTATAAGGAATTAACCAACCGATTTTTTTCATAAAAAAATGAAAGGTTTGCTCCATTTTCTTGGGAATGCATGTAGTCAGGGACGGTTAGACAACTCGTGATTTTTTTGTGCTAAAAGTATTCTCGAGAAATAAGTAAGCTTAGGCATCTTTAAAAGATGTGTTGCTCGTAGGTGGCTGCCTCCATGCACCCATCGTTGGTATGTTAGAATGAAGGTAGTGTAGTTCAGATAAAGTTACTTCTTTGACGTACGTATATGTACGCATACATATACGCATACGTATACATATGCATATGTATGGCATACATATACATATACGTATATAAACGAAAAGGAATAAAAAGGTTTGAAGTTGGTTTCTTTCATTACATGTCAATGTCATTTTTTATCTGGAAGTTGCATTCCTATCTTACATTGCTAGAGTAGGGGAAAACAAACGAGGGTCATATAAAACTTTTCCAAGTTCATTACGATTTAAGAAGGGCATTGCATTTAAACTTTCGATTTGTCTCATCAAATGAATATACTTGCACGACTTCCTAATTTGAAAATGATGTATACTAAATGAGAGACTTTTATTAATGTTTAAAGGTTGTGAATACAAAAAAACAAATACTCCATTTATAATTGAAAAGCAAACTAATCGTAATCCTAATTAATAAAATAAACTAATTCTAATCCTAATAAATGAAAGAAACTAATCATAATCTTAACTAATAAAAGAAGCTAATTCTAATCTTAACAGATTAAAGATTTGACTATAATACTGAAACAAATATATATTATGCAGTGTAAGCAATTATATCAAATATCATCATAATTACACTAATCTAAAGGATTAAACATGTTTTAAATAAGAAAAAAAAAAAAAACTGTGTTTAAGAAATCGTACCTTTGTATCGCAAATCTTTACTTGTTTGATGTTATAGTTGATCACAAATCTATCAAGTACAACCACCTAAGTCTTCTCTAATATCCTCTAGACATAGAATTTGGTTGTGGGACCAGATTATTGATCAAAGTTTCTGAGTTTTTTGGGTGAGAAAGAGGTTAAGAATGAAGGGATAAGAGCCCTTCGTAGCGGAAGATTTTTACAGAACCATTCTCAAATTAATTTAAGAAAAGAAAATATTGATACATTGGCAAAACAGAAAACAAATTACTGTAAAATTGAAGGGTTAAGCAAAATTTTCTAATAAAATTGCAAAGAAAGAAAACTTACTCTCATTATAGTCTCTATATCTACAAAACACTAAATTTTCAAGCCACAATCACTTGAATCATTTCCTATTCTCTGAGTACTGGATGTTTGGCTTGTGGGAGCCTTTTTGGGGTTTGAAAAAAATTGAGAGAACGAGAGAATTAATTTTTTCTGCAGACCTTCTACAACTAAGACGTAAGCGTTCAACTTCAATCGTACTACTCTTCCACTTTTTCATCAGAAGTTAGAGAAAAAATTGGATTACATGGGATTATCTCATGTTATCCAATAATAACTTCATCGTTAAGTAGTTATTAATTTAATTTAATTTAAATTAAATTAAATTAGATTAAATTAATTACTTAAATCATATTTAATTAATATTTCATTTCAATCATATTTAAATGAATAACTCTCCTATAACTTAAAGTTTTACTTTAATTAATTTAATTTAATTAAACTATTAATTAATTACTAAATTAAATATCTTATATTAATTTAATTCATATTTGAATCATATTCAAATGTATAATTCTCTCATAACCTATAGTTTTAATGTGTATCATAGACGCATTAAATTTTATCTATAGTCTTAATATGAATCTAATTCACATTAAATCAATATTTGAACTCATCTCATTAATTAATTTTGAATCACATCCAAAATAAACTTTATATTATAAAATCTAATTAAAATATAAACTTTATATTACAATGTATCACCATACATTATAATAATTTCCTAAGTCAATATGAATATTTCAAATTATATCCAAGATATATTAACCTCATTACCCTTTACGAGTTAAGAAGGGGGCTTCATGGACCTATAGATCAGAAGTTAAAACGATATAAAGTTAATTGGTTAAACTATTTAACCACATTAATCAATATTCGTTAACTGTGTGTACATTTCACTAAAGACTCACAGCTGAACTCTTCTCACTATAGATATATTTATATGTCCACGAATGTATACCAATAACAACAAGTTAGTCCTTCACAAGTGTTTCTAACCCCAGTTGGGTTAAAATACCGTTTTATCCTTGGAGTACTTCTTAGTCCTTAAATACCAGTGCTCCTTTAATGAAGAACCTGTTTATAGTCCAACTAACAAGAAGAAAGCCTTCTCGTACCATAGAGAGGGTTTGACCCTTTGTTCAAGTCTTGGAGACACGAATTAAGGGCACACTCATCTACTTACCTTAAAGTCGTGATGGAGTGAATTTCATCTTGTGTGATTATGTTTCCAGCTCCTCACTCAGTCTTGTCCTCAAAATGGTAGGTTTATTTAATTGACAATCTGACCACTCTCACCCATACAAATCAAAGGACAAAATCCCTCGTGAATAGGAAGTTCATAATACACTAAGGATTAATACTAAGTTAGCTAGGTCATCCTATTTGAAATAGAAACCTAACTAGTCAGCGGGGTTACATCTAGTGGTTACTATTTTGTGGTTCAGTCTTATGCAAACTCATTGCTTTGGATACCCCCACACGCGTGTCACTTACACGAACACGTTCGATTATTGTGTTTGTATCAAATACAAAGTGGGTCAAATACCTTATCCCTATACTATATACTCTTTAAGCTGTATCTCGAACATTAATCCATTTATGTCTCCACATACAGTTCAAGACTTATAAAACAACTTATGATGTTATTTTGATGGATTTTGGTTAATTAGACAAAAATAATCAATAACTATTTATTAAAATTGAAATAATAACTCTTTATTAATAACGATCAACGAATTACATTTACTATCTACGAGTTTTAGGACATAAATCCAAAAAGAACATTTATGATTTTCCAATAAAATACACTAAAGTTTCCTTTTACACAATCAAATTATATAATTATATAGCCAAATGACATGCAAATCTTATTTGCAATTTAATTTAACACTTAACAATCATTAAGTAAGTGGATTTAGTGGATGATTTTCTTGATGAACAACATACCAATCACATAGCTTATTCACCACACTTGGGATAATTTCACTAAATGTGGAATTATCCACTAACTCAAAGTCAAAGTCAAACTTCAACTTTCAAATATCAGAAGTCAACATTATGACTTTTGACTAAAAATCAAAATTCTCTTTTTGCCCTTTGATGTACTAATTTAAAATTAATATAAATAATCAATTTTAAATTAAACAATTTAATTAATTAAATTTCACCTAAGCTTGTTTAATTCGATTGATCTAATTTCACTCTCTATTCAAATATTCGATTTTTAAATTCTATTTAAATATCATTTCTCTCTCAATTTGTAATTATTAATTATATCGAATATTATTAACAATTCTATCTAAAAACAATTCGAACGATTCGAATTTTTTTATCACTATGTTCTAAGTTTAATTCCACAACGAGCAAGTAGAGAGGCCTAATGAACCTACAAATCATGAGCTCAACAATCTGAGAGTAACTGACTAAATTCTTTTACCAAGTTAATCAACATTCATTAACTAATCAGGATTGTCCACTATAGCCCGTAGTTGCACTCTCCTCACTGTAGAACTATTTGTGTCCACCTGATATAACCATGATTAGTAAGTCAACCCTTCACAGGTTGTTCATAATTTAGTTGGGTCAATTTACAGTTTTACCTCTGGGATTACATCTTGTTCCTTAAGCATCAAGGGATCCTCTAATGAACAACTGGTTTATGGTCTATCCTACAAATCGAATTCTGTCTGGGCCAATGAGAGGGTTGGATACCTTTGTTCAAGACTTGGAGTCACCGCTTAAGGGAACAACCTATGTACCAACCTTAAAAGCGGAAAGAAGTGAATTATGTCTTGCATCCTACATCCCCAGTTATCCATCTGGTCTTACCACTAAAATGAGAGGTCATTGAGCCAACGTTGTTGAGCTACCCTCACCTATGCAAATCTAATGAAAATCTCAAGTAAATAGGAGTTTAGAGTTAACTCAAGATTAAGGTCAAATTACCTAGGTCATCAACAGTCGAAATAGTCAATTTTAATCAGTTAACGGTGTTATAAAATAAAAGTGACTATTTCACGGTGTGGTCTATACAATCTCATTGCATAGGACACCCCCACTCGCATGTATCCATATGAGCATCTCGGATCACTTCGTTTGTACTAAATACAAAGTGGGTTGCATCCATTGTGTCCTTAGAATAAGGCGTCCAACCTTATTCTATACTATAGACCATTTCGACTATTACTCGAACATGATCCACATTTATGCACTACATAAAGTTTAAGTACTCATATTATAATCAAGGAACCTTGTTTATTGGATTCTAATATTTATAATGAGCAAATCTCTTATTCAAGAACAACTTATTGAACAATACTTCAACAACTACTTTATTATAGAATAGTTTAACATTCACAAATCACGAGCCTTAGGACATAAAATCCAACAAATACCATATTCATACTACATCATTCTAACCCTAAAAAAAAACTCATCCTAGTTTTTCAACAAAAATGAAGTTAAAAATAAAAAGTAAGTAATTCGAAGGGAAACATCTTGGAACATTCAACATAAAAATGTTCCAATCTTCATGATGAAGCCATTGAACCCAAAAACTAATTTGTTCAAAAAATTCTTTATTTTATAAATAATGTGTAGAATTTTAAAAAAGTGAGGAAAAACCCCTTTTTGTAAGAGTGAAGAAAACATAGTTGGAGATGAGTTTTTTGTACTTCATAAAATTTGTGTATGGATTGGTCAATAGACTTAAATAAAAGAGAATGAGGTTCAAATTTGAATTGGATTTGGATTTGTGTTTTAGGGCAGAAACAGAATACATGGTCATGGGTCATTCGGGTAAGGTCTAGAAAAAGGGTAAAAATTTTGTGAGACCAAATGGGTTGCCAAAAAGTTGTGTCGTCTTCTTCTCCTTTGTGTACAACTGCAAATGGGTTGCAAACATGTTTTTGACGATCTTCTTCATCAACCACACGATGTTTTTCGTTCTTTTCCATAAACGATGTGTTTTTCATCCTATTGGTTGGATCTTTTTGTTTAGTCACCTCTACCTTGCCGACAAAATACCCAAAAAAAAATTATTCGAGAAATGTCATTTCTTCCATTGTTTCGTAGTCGACTGTAATTACGTTTTCAAGTTTCTTCAAATCAGTTTGTCCATGTGTATTTTCTTGTTTTTTAGAAATTTTGTTGGGGCTCCCCAATTTTCTTGAATTACATCTTTTTTAAGTTCTTGCAAATGTTCTGAAAATTGCTCCTCGTTTTGAGTTATTCTCCCACAAACGTTGAATTTCTTGACATCCTTCTTTATTTCTTCAAAAACTTCACAATTGATATACAAATTGGGTGTTTTTTAATAAGCTTCTTCATCATAATTGTTGTACGACCGATTCTTGCTTTTTCTTGCATATTTCTCAGCCTTTCTTGGTTGTTGTCTATAATAATTTGTCCCAAATTGTAGTAGTTTCTCTATAAAATTTATCTTGATAAATCTTTAGTTTTTTTAGAAAAAATTTAAGGGTTCCCTCTTGTTAGATGTGTGTTGTTCGACAATGAGCACAACTCACAAAGCTCCCTCTTGTGATCAGCGTCATGAAGAGTTTCTTAGTTCATCTTAGTTTTAAAAAGTGATGTTTTTATTCATCTTAGTTCATGGTTATTATTACTACTTGATATTACATTTCTTGTTTTATAGGTTCCAAGAGCATAAGAGGTGAAATTCAGTGGTAAATAAAAATGGAGCTAAAAAGGATCATCTTGGAGCGAAAAATGATAAACTAGAAGAAACAAGCAAAAATTACGAAAATTTCACTTCGAGGACAGCGTCATAACGCTCCAAACTAGCGGTTCCACGCTAGGCAAAACGTCGTAATGCTCCAAGGAAGCGTCTCGATGTTGTAGCCCTGCAACACCTTGACACGCCAATTAGCAAAGCTCCACTGATGAAAATAGCAGTGGAAGAAGTGTGGTCGACCGAAAGTAATTTTTTATTTTAGTGAGCAGCGTCACAGATGCTCTCAAAGAGCGTCACAACGCTCGGGCCCATCTGCCAACTATAAATAAGGCTCCAAATTTCATTTCTAGGCGTCCCAACAAATCATTCCAATCACTCTTCTCTTGGATGATTTTCCTTCTCTAATTCCTCTCCAAAATTTGTGTTGTAATCATAATTTTCTTGTTGTTTTCATTATGTTCTTAGGCTAAGGTAAGAATCTAGCTTGAATTTTGTTTTTTATAATTTATCTATCTTAGTTTAATTATGAGAATTATCATGATGTATCTTTATATTGTATTATGTTTCATCTTGATCGATGATTATAATTGCATATTGTTATTATAACAGGATCATATTTTGATAATATTTCAAGATTGTGTCTTATTATTGTTCATGTCTAAATATTTTACCCTAACTTTATTATAATAAAATCACATCTTCTTGTTGTTGATTGACGTCCAATTCTTGATTATGTGGTAAAATGCTTAGATTTAATCTTGATTAAGGTATGATCTTAGAAGGAAAAGGTTAGATTACTTTCTTAGAATGTTTATGAACATTGTTATTACATCAAATAAGTATTGTCTTAATCAACTTTGGAGTAAAATCACATTGCATAACTAATTAGACAGTGGAAATCATAACAATTAATTGATATGTTTGAACGGAGCCGTCATGCATATTAATTAATTAGTTACTTAGGACTAGTGATTATGGGTTATAATCATCTTGGCTAGGTACATTATCTTCAATTCAATGATCAATTAACTAAGCAGAAAACTACTAATCAAACTCGTGCTAGGACTTTTACTATTGATAAAACTTTTCACATATTAACCTTTTATTGTTCTTAATTATATTTTACTGTTTCTATTTACCTCTTATTGTTCATATTTACCTCCTAATGCTATCAATTATCATCGTACCATTCACACTTACTTTCACAACGAACACCAAATCCCCCCCCCCCCCCAATTCATGTTACTTTCATACTATAAGTAGTTTAAAAGAGAAATTAAAGGTGGGTGATTCGACCCGTTCTTTTACTACTACATTTATATCTTAAGGAAAGGAATGGTAAACAAATTAATTTGGCACGAAATTAGGTGACAAATTCCGGTTCGCCATTGTGTTTAAAGAATCTTAATGATAGAGCTCCTAATGGCGACTTGAATCACTCACACATTGTTCTTATCCCTAAGGCTAAGCATTCTGATCAGGTATTATATTTTCATTTTATTAGCTTATGCAATGTTTCATATAAAATTACTAGTAAACCTATTGCTGATAGAATGAAACTGATTTTGAATGAGGTTATTTCTAAGCCTCAAAGTGCTTTTGTTCCTAGTAGATTGATTTCTGATAACATCATGGTGAGTCATGAATGCATTAACCATGTGGTCTCAAGGAAAATAGGAAAGAAAGGGTTGGTTGCAATTAAGCTTATATGAGCCAAGCTTATGACAACGCTAATGGGTTTTCTTGCGGCCGACTATAGGTTGTTTGGGTTTTGAATCTGAATGGATTTCATTGGTGTTGAATTTTGTGTCATCTATTAGTTTCTCGGTCATGATTAATGGTAGAGGCTTATTCTATCCTTCTTGAGGCCTAAGGCATGACGACCCACTTTTCCTTATTTTTGATGTGCGTTGAAGGCTTGTCTTATATGCTTCTGAATGCCCAACAGAACTGGATTCTCTTAGGTTGTAAAATCTCTCGACATTGTCCTACTGTCTTGCATCTCTTTTTTCCTGATGAAATTATATTGTTTTGTAAGGCTAATAAGAGGGAAGTTAAGACCATTAGAAGTATTCTCCGTTGTTATGAAGCAGCTTTAAGTCAATGTGTAAATTTTGCTAAATCTGTTGTTTTACTTGGCCCAAATGTTTGTGAGGAGACTAAAAGGAATGTGGGGCACCTGTTAAAATTCATGTTGTTGATAATCTGGGTAAATATTTAGGTCTTTCTTAACACTTTTCTAGAAGGAAGAAGTAGAAAAGGTGATCTGAAGGATGGAAGGAGAGCTTCTTCTAAGAAGTTCTGATTAAAGTTAATTCCTGCATATGCTATGTCGTGTGTGAAGATTTTCAGGGTTTATGTGAAGAATTGAAACATTGTATGACTAGATTTTTGTGAGGTTCCTCCACCAATTATCCCAAAATCTATTGGATGAAGTGGGACCTCCTTTGTTTACATAAGAAGAAAGCAGGGTTGGGTTTTAGGAGTCTTGAAGGGTTTGATCAAGCTCTTCTTGCCAAGCAAGTATGGAGACTTTTAACTATTCCTAGTTCATTGACAGCTCACGTCTTCAAAGGACGATTTTACTACTCTTCTAATGCGCTTGATTCACTTTTGGGCTCTAACCCATCTCTTGGCTACCGAGATGTATTGGGATTGGTTTGGGGAAGAAAACTCTTGAAATTAAGGATCCGTAAATGTATTGGGATTGGTAATGACACTCTTGTGATTCCCCTTGGCTACCGAGAGGAGTTCCTTTTAAGCCCATTACTCCTAAAAAAGAGGAATGGTAAAACTTATTGGTTAGCTCTCTGTTTAATGAGAAGGTGTCTTGAAACCTATCTAGGCTAAAAACTGTTCTGGGAGAAGGACGTGACTCTTATTCGGTCCATTACTATTTGCAAAACCTCTTCTCCAAATTCATGGATTTGACATTGTTCGAAAAATGGGCAGCTTTCTACAAAGAGCACTTACAAACTCTATACAAACCAGACTGGATTTCTCTAGCTTCTCAATGGATATTTTGGAGAAATGGTGGAAAACTTTATGGTAGACGAAAATTCCTAATAAGATAAAGGTGTTTATGTGGAGGTTGTTGCATAATATTCTCCCTACGAACTTTAATCTCTGCTAGAAGAAGGTGCAAAAAAGTTTCATGGTGTGTGATGTATGAAAGACAAAGAAACTTCAGAACATATGTTTTTTTTTCTTTGTAAAAATGGTTAAAATATTTTGGGAGTTGCTTTTGCCTAACTTGGAATAAAAGCATATGGATTGGGTAGCGCATTGATCGGATTCTCCAAATGTTTCATGCTTTCCGAATTTGAGCTGGAAATTTTCTGTGAGATGTTGGGTCTTTGGTTGGATTGCAATAGCAAGGGCTGATAACCATAAGTTTGTTGATATAAAGCTTGCAAAGAGGAGTGGGTTCTCAACTATTGCAGAGAGTTTCGTGTGGCAAGATGCTTAAAAACCAGATCTGATTCTTCCTCGGAGTGGTCTTGGAATAGGGATATGGTTGTCGTGATCGATCGGTTCCCCCTCCAACCTTCGCTTCAAAATTGAATACGAATGCGGCCTATCGTCGGAACACTTTGTGTACTGGTGTTGCTGTCGTTCTTTGTCGAGCTGATGGATCTTTTGCCGTGCCACAGCAGAGTGTGTTCATTGGGTGTGGATCCTTTTATCAAATGAGGCCTTGGCTCTCCTCTAAGGTCTAAAGATGGTGCGAATCTATGGGTGATTTGTACCGATGACCTCCATTTGGAGGTTCAAATGAAAAATGGTCTAGATTGTAAGAGTAATTGAAAAAGTGACCTCCTGCTTACGTTAGCACCTTGTGAATTTACTAATTCATCTCTGAATACCATCCGTGCGCGTGCTGCAAGCACATTACACGCTGCAAGTTGTACGTTTCTCAATGTTCGATGTTCTATGATCTATGATCTATGCTCTATGCTCTATTTTTTATATTAGATGCATGATGCAAGTTGCAAGTTGTGCACTGCAAGTTGCAAGTTGCACGCTGCTCAATGTTCGATGCTCTATACTATATGCTTTGTGCCTTATATTATATGCTCTATGTTATTTACTAGATACCAGATACTAGATCCTCAATCCTCAATCCTCGATACACGATGCAAGATGCAAACTGTAAGATGCAAGATACTAGTTGTTCAATGCCCGACGCTCAATACTTGATGTTCTACGTCTTACTTATGTTATATATTCTCATTCAATCCTCCATTCTTAAAGAAACATAGAAAAAGAAAGAAAACAAGAGAAATAATCGACATGCTAAAAAAAATGGAAGAAGAAATTCATAAAAAAACATAAAAGAAAAAAGGTATAAAAATAGAAGAATAAATGCAAAGAAAAATTAAAAAAGAAGAAGAAGAAGAAAGAAAGCACTATAAGAAATTCAATATTTAGTGACAAAGTTTAAGTGGCACAAGTAATTTTTGTTGCTAAAATGTTAGTTTTAGCGACACAAAAAAAATTTGTAACAAAATAGTATTTTTAGAGACACGGTTTTAGTTTGTGTCACTAAAAGGATATGAAAAATGTCACTAAAGATTAATTACTTTTAGCAACAAACATGAATGTTGCTAAAAGTTTTCTAAAAATAATTTTCCCCTAATTTTTTTTATTTCCCCCCTTTTATTTTCATTAAACCAAAAACAAAATAAAACTTTCCTAAACCCTAACCCTCACCTCACCATAATTTGAGTTTGATTATCTTTATTATTATTTGTAATAATTTGAGATAATTTGTAACATCCCAAACTTTATTATTATTATTAATATCATTATATTTTCTTTTCTTTTCTTTTCTTTTTCTTTTTCTTTTTCTTTTATTTTTTTTCCTTTCTTCATTCTTTTTCTTTTCTTTTTCTCTCTTCATCTTTCTTCCCTTCCCGTCGTGCAGACCCCTCCCCCTCGCGATTTCCAACGCTGTCGTCCTTCAGCCTATCGTCATCTGCTTCATTCACGTCGCGTCGTGCCATATCGTAGAGCGCCCGCCTAGTGTCGCCTGCGTCCAGCCACTCCAGATCTGACGTCGCCGATTGTCTTGGCAGGTTAATGCCATTTCTCAGCAGTATCCTTCTTCATTTCATCTCTTTCATTACGCTTAATGGAACCCCATGGTTGAAAATTTGAATGAATCCCCAATTCTCGCACGCGTCTTTAATTTCCTTTATTATTTTTTCGCTATTTTTGTGGGGTTCTTGTAGATCGATAACAGAGATTGTTAAATTATTGGCCTTTGTTTTGTCGGCTAATTTATGCTATGCCGCAGTTGCAGGGGAAGAGATGAGGGACGCCTCCAATTGATTGTCGTGGCAGAAGATTCTTGGGAGTTTAGAAACGTCGGCATCCGTCAAACCTTTTACTCCTAATTTGGTATTGTGGAAAGCTTCGAGATCCGCTCCACGATTGTAAGAATTGAAAACTCGTACAGGGCTATTCATAGTATTTTCTTTTTCTTTACTATGGGAAGTTTGATTATTTTTGTTTAGTGGTAGATTGAAGAGGGTGGGTTTATATAGACGTGTGACGTTTGACGTTTTTGACATCGTGGCTGCGTCCTCTTCTTCTCAGTCTGTGTCGTCGTTGAAGCTCGCCGCCGCCGCCACTGTGGATGATTGTGGGTAAGTTTTTGTGGTCTTCTTTTGGATCTTGGAAAAGAAATGGACATGTTGTGAATTAAAATATTTATTTCACTGATTGTGTTTTGCTTGCTATTACTGCTATTGAATTAATATATTGATGGAAGTGTTTGTTGTGCAACAAATCAAATGGACATGTCGTTGGCCTTTTGTAGATGATGGAGTTGTGGATAGAGTTTTTGTTTCTAAGTATTGTAGAAATGCTAATATTTACTTT
>JBBPDJ010015660.1:0-26204 GCA_037974625.1 Cucumis cinereus | reverse complement strand
CTCTTGGAGTTCCAGAGTGGAAATGGGAGAACATATCGATGGATTTCATTACGGGGTTGCCTAGGACCCTGAAGGGCAATACTGTAATTTGGGTTATTGTGGATAGACTCACAAAGTCAGCACACTTTGTTCCAAAATTCTACGTACTTTGCAAATAAGTGGGCTCAGTTGTACTTGAAGGAGGTGGTAAGGTTGCACAGAGTTCCAGTGTCGATTGTTTCAGATAGGGATGCCCGTTCCACCTCTAATTTCTGGAAAGGTTTGCAGAATGCCTTAGGAAACAGGTTGGATTTCAGTACAGCTTTTCACCCACAGACAGATGGTCAAACTAAGCGTTTGAACCAGACACTGGAGGATATGTTGAGAGCTTGTGCTCTAGAGTTTTCTGGGAGTTGGGATTCTTACCTTCATTTGATGGAGTTCGCTTACAACAACAGTTACCAGGCTACTATTGGCATGGCAACGTTTGAAGCTTTGTATGGTAAGTGTTTGTAGGTCTCCTGTGTGCTGGGATGAGGTTGGTGAGCAGAGGTTGGTTGGTCCTGAGTTGGTGCAGTCCACGAATGAAACCATTCAGCGAATTAGAGCCCGTATGAAAACAACTCAGAGTAGACAGAAAAGTTATGCAGATGTGAGACGGAAAGATCTAGAATTCGAGAATGGAGATAAGGTGTTCTTGAAGGTGGCACCTATGAGGGGTGTTTTGAGATTTGCAAAGAAGGAAAAGTTGAGTCCCCGCTTTATTGGACCTTTTGAGATTCTGGAGAGATTTGGTCTTGTGGCGTACCTGTTAGTGCTACCACCATCTCTCTCTGCAGTTCATGACATGTTTCATGTCTCGATGTTGAGAAAGTATGTGGCTAACCCGTCACATATCATCGACTATGAGCTCCTGGAGTTCAATGAGAATTTGAGCTATCAGCATGTGGAAGAAGCAACGTGGGAGCGAGAGGATGACATGAGAGCTCGATACTCGGAGTTGTTCGAGGATTAGAGCTTTCGAGGACGAAAGCTTTTTAAGAAGGGAAGACTGTAACATCCCAAATTTTTTTAAGCTAATTTGTAAATTTTTTTATTTATTATCTTATTAAATGTTGGTAAAATTGTAATTATTGGGATGTTTAATTTGGGTTTAAAGTTTGGGTTTAATTTTAATTGTTGAGGGTTGTTTGTTTGTAGTTGGTGAAAAGAAAGGGAATTAAAAGAGAAAATTGGTATTAATTAGGAAATAGAATTTTGGATTTTATTCTTGGAAAGAAATAAAATGGTATAAGTGATAATAATATTAATTATATTATTATTGTTATTTTATTTATGCACATTGGGAAACGTGCAATTCATCTTCCCCAATCTTCCTTCTCTTGCAAAAAAAAAAAAAAACCCTAGATTGCAAACCCTAGTTGCAGCCGCCGCCGCCCTCAGACGCCACCGCACAGCACGCGTCGTCCTCTCCGTCCACGCTGCACCTGAGCCAGCTAAGGAAGCCTCGCGTTGCGCCAGCCGTCAAGCCACACGCCGCCGTAATCCATCGCCTCTGCTCGCAGCCCGGCCCAGCCGCCCAGCCGCCCTCGCGCACGCCATCTCTAATCTGTTTGCTGCCACTCATCGTCGTCGAGCCCAACCTTCACCGTCAAGCTCGCAATCGCGCGCCAAGCTGAAGCCACGTCCAGTCACCGCACCGTGCTCCCAACCGCTCTCCATCGTCAACCCGAGGAACCACACGCCCAGTCGCTTCGCCTCGCTCTAAGCCGATCGACGCACCAGCCGAACTCCATCGCCCAGCGCCCAGCCATCCGTCTCATCCGCGAGCCACGCCTATTCCGAGTTGTTCCCGTCGCTCAGCCACGCCGCACGCCAGATGTGTTGCCAACCAAGGAAGCCACACCCTAGCATCGTTCGAACACTCGTCCTCGCATCTCATCCCGAGCCGAGCCGCCGAGCCGCCAAGTCGAGCTGCTGAGCCGAGTTGTGTTCTGTCACTTCCTGTCTCCGCTACGTTTGCTCGTTGTTGGTTTGTTGGTGAGTTTGGGTTTGGTTTCTGAAGGGTTAGAATTAATATTTCTTTTGGAGAAGGTTTATTAATTGATGTTCGTATGTTTAGGATCGATTCGAGGCTAGTTCGAGTAAGGAAAACTCTTAAACTTGAGGTAAGGATTACTTCTACCGAATCTACGCTTTTGACGTATAAGGTGTTAAGATGGTATGTGCCTGATTTAGGGGTTGGTCTCGGGGTATCTGGTTTATAAATCTGTTTGGATTATGCATGATTTGTTTTATCGTTTACCTATGTTATCTGCTGCTTGAGACATGTTTGGATTATTATGATCATAATGCTTGTAATGGATTTAATTGGATACGGTTTCTGTTAATTCACTTAATGAGTTTGTACTTGGTGGAAAACGATAGGTCAGTTTTTAAGTCGTACGGCTGACTTGATTCTGACTAGCTAGTGACCAGCCTGTGTGGCAACCGTCGACTAGCCTGTGTGGCAACCGTCGACTAGCTTGTGTGGCGTATAGTCGACCAGCCTGTGTGGCACCCGTCATTGAAGGTCGTGAAGGGGGTCTGTACGAGGCTTGTTCCGACGTTCGTTCTGAGGACAAGCCTATGTGGTGATTTGTTGTGACAGGGTCATGAAGGGGGTCTGTACGAGGCCTATTCTGACATATTTGTCAGTACTCAACCACCTGACTGTGTGTCGTACAGTACAAGCATTAGGGAAAGTTAACGATTACCCAGTGGAGTCTGTAGTGGTTTTCCTTACTGGGTATTTTTATACTCATTCCTTTCTATGTTTTATTTCAGGCAAAGGTAAGAATGGACCGGCGAGGGGCAAGTAGAATCAATGACCATATCAGGGGAAACCAGTAGACCTATTTTCTTCCGTACGGTTATTTGGCATTCGTTTTTCTTTCTTATTAAACTTTTGTTAGTTTTTAATTGTAATGACTTTGGTTAGACAACTATTTTAGGGATCCCGTCTAGGTTTTTTTTCTTATCTTTTTCATTGTTTGTTTGATTTAAACGTTTGGAAACCCTTTGTTATTTTACTTGGATTTAATTAAAATATTTGTTTTGTTTCGTCTTCGTCTTTTAAAATAGATTTAATGATTTTTACTTAAGTAACGACCTTGGGTTAGGGTTGAAAATCCGGGGCGATACATTATTGATTCATCATTTGACATTGTAATAGAGTACCATTTTACTTTGCCTTCTAAAAACGTTTGGACATTCAGGTTGATGGTGACCAAAACCTTCTCATTCTCTGCATTTAAAGTTTTTGTCTCGCGTATTCTGAGTATTGTTCGTTCCGTGTTTGTATTCTCCTTTTTTTTTGTCAAAAGGTAGTTCTTTAGTCTACTAAAGTTATGGTTGCTACAGATGTCTCTATCATGTGGAGAGTTATAATATCATAACATTGGTTCAAACATTTCGTAACCTTACTGAATTTCTTTATTAACGAACAAAAAGAATCTGCAAGATTTTCTTCACCATCTTTTCTTTTATTTTGGTATGTTTCTTCTTTGGTGATCATCTCCTAGGCTAAACCTTTACCCTTCTTATCAGAATTTTCATCAAATGTTAATTCAAACGTAGGCAAAGAGCCGAAGAACTCATCCACCTTCATAATGGAGTTATCATTTGCTTCCTCAATAGCCATTACCTTCATATTAAAACGTTTTGGTAATGAACGAAAGATCTTTCGAACTAACATCATTTCAAATATTTTTTCACCAAGAGAAAAAGGCTCATTTACAATTTCTAGTATATGAACATTAAAGTCAACTATAGTTTTTTCCTCCATCATCTTGTGAGACTTAAATTCCAAATTTAAAATCTGCAAACGTGACAATTTTACTTTAGAGGTTCCTTCATATGCCACCTTTAAAATCTTTCAAGCCTCTTTTGCAGACACACATGTATTAAGGGTTTAAGGTTTAGGGTTCAGGGTAATGAGTCTGAAAGTATTATTGTCCAAACAATTAAAAATAGCATTTAGAGCACAAGAGTTGCCTTCAGCAGCCTCATCTTCAACTTTAGTCCAGTCTTTCTCAGGTTTGAAAGACACATTGTCATCGTTATCAGTATGTTGAGGATGAGACCATTCTATCGCAACAACTTTTCAAGTCTTATGATCAATGGACTTAAGAAAAAAAATCATTATGGCCTTCCAATATGAGTACTTAGTTCCATTTAAATAAGGAGGACGAGTAATTTACCCACCTTCCCTAATCGACTCCATTGAAGACTCATTGTATAGCAGTCAACACGCTCTGATACCTATTGAAAACCAGACTATATACTTCTGGATATGTTTAGTCAGAACCAAAGCTAATAACACAGCGTATGACACAAGGTGCATAAGAGATAGTAAGTACAAAAAGAATTTGGTAACCCAGTTCTGCGAATACCACCTACATCTGAGAACCTAGATGCCCAATTAAGAACGTTAATCCACTATATAATAAGAGTTCTATAAATTCACAACTTATACAATGATAAACTATCTTGTATCAATCGTATCTCAAAAGATTACACAAGATAGAACTTCAGCTACCACTAAGATCGTACTTTTACAGTTTATCTTCATATCTATATTTTGCAAACTCCCCCTAAGATAATAATTGAGGTATGGAATTTGTTAGGCTCTTCCTAACTCATATACCTCTTGTCGTGAACGTTCTTCAAAATGTCGATAACGATTGATTCAACAACGTGTACTGCAACATCCTTTTCAAGACATGTTATCGAAAGGAACAAAACAATAGTATCTTTAACGTATCTCTATATTTTCGGTTAGGCTCCCCCTAACTCATATACATCTTGTCATCAATGTTCTTCACAAAACAATTAACAAAATATTCAACAAGATAATCTATCGAGTTCTTCACATAAACCTTTATCGAAAATATTAAAGCTCTATCATTATAGCTTATTCTATCTTTGATTGTTCTATTCACACGTCTTTTTCTGCCCAACCCTACTTTCGTCAATCTCACACACGCACACACGCGCGCTCGCACATACACACATACACGCACACGCACACGCACACACGCGCAACACACACACACGCACACACACACACAGACACACACGCGCCCACTCACACACATGCACGCACACACGCACACACGTGTATTCCAAATAATTATCTTGAAAGATATAATCACTTATCTTTTACAATATTTTAAATATTGAGAATATGTTTAAAATATTAAGATATTCCAAATATTCCAAATATAAGATATTCCAGATAAATAACTAAGATATCTCAACTATTTTTCAAGAATAATATGTTCTAGAATAATAAGATAATTTCGACAATAATAAGATAATTCCGAAAAAGGAAATTATGTAGGCAATCAACTTTTAACGATAGTATTCAACACGTAGTGAATTTAGTGAATTTTGTATTCTGTCAACTAATTTATGTTGGTAATTACATTCAATGAATACTTTATATTTTATTGTTTTGATTGCTTCCTTATTCCAACAAATTACTGAATACTTTACTTTATAATATTAATGGTTTGTGAATATTCAATTAAAAATGGAAATCAAGATATATAATGTTCTCTGTCCTATTTCATGTGTGTGGATTTAACTATAACGAGTAGTGTAAGAAAAATTTATCAAAAACTATTTATTTAAGTGATACTTAAACAATAAGATTAATTTATTTAAACAATAAGATTAATTTATTTCTAAAACCACAAATAAATTACATGAGAAAATGAATGATGGTTGAGAAATAAAAGTGACCTTTTGTAACCATTGAGTAGAAGCTAAAAGAAATTTTGTATAGCAAAAAAAAAAAAAAAAAAGAAAGAAAGCTATAAAAAAAATTTATTACTATAATTGCAGTAATAATAAAAGACTAAACAACCTTGTTATTGCATAAAATTAAAGCTATAAAATATTATATTATAGTGTTAAAAAATGCTATTATAAGTTAAAGATAACACATTATTTTAACTACATAAACATATGATAGCTGTCGTAAAAAAATCAATCAAATGTTTTGATAGCAACGTATATAAGCTATACCTTCATATTCTATCACAGCATTCGTTATAGATCTACAAAAAACCTATAAAAAGTCATAGATGTTTAATAACATGAGTTGTTAGAACTTTCGAAAAAAACTATTAAAGGTCTACGATTGTTTTTTTCGTTAGCTATCGTATCTATTATTTTTTGTAGTGAATACCTCATTAGAGTCAAAGTTTTAAAAATGTTAAAGAATGATAAAGTTAATAAATAAATAAAACCAATAAATTGTTAAAAATAACATAAAAAAAATAATTCATCTTTTGTAACTTGCACATTGTTTTACAATAATATTCATTCTAATAGTTTTTCTCGATCTTTCCCAACGATATCAACCGTTAGATTCGAATAGAAAATTTGACTTATTTTCATTGTATATCTAAACAATCAATTCTTTTGGGATTTTTGGCATGGATTCTCGACGAGGACGAAAACAAGGATTCTATGTAATCTATCCCAAATCTGACGTAATATCTAATTTTCTTCGAATTTGAAGGAAATTTAGTAGTTTTAATGGTAAATATTTATGATGAATAAAATCTTCATCATTACTCTTATGAACTAATGAGTTTCGAAAGTACTATATTTTTAATTTTTATGATGGATCAAATCATGGTTAGTTGGACTAACTCTTATAAAGAAAAGATTTACGAAAGATTACGTGATTTGTGAAAAATAGATTAACGTAGCTAAAAGATAAAAGAAGAGAAATCTCCAAGAATGAAATCAAAGTCTTTGCTATCAATTAAAAGTTATCAATACAAACAATTTATATATTTATAGAGAATTGTGATAGCACTAAAACTGTGTTATCTTGCTCCGCTTAATTTTAAGTTTACGTATTTATTTAATTATTTTTTATGTTTTGAGCATTTAAAAGGTAGAACGAGGTGTTAGTGACAAAATGGCGTGAAAAATGGGTTATTGTATGTTTAAAGAATTTTTCCCCTAGACAGAGCGTAGCGGTGCCCAACTCGGCACCACGTTTGGCGCTGAAAGAGTTAATAGCACTAAATTTGTACAAAGTGCATATAGCCCTTGAGGTACTTCGAAGACGATCTGTGTGCACATACCCGCAACATTGCAACATACCCCCTGCACTACCTACCTAGTGCACTCTTTTAAAGAGCACTACAACACTCTACTTATTTTTATAAATATCATTTTAGCCACCTAAGTCAAGGAGAGATCCAATCCAATTGGCTTTCATCATTTTTCTCTGCATTTTTCTTGTATTTTTTTTAAATCTTGGATGTCTCGTCCCAACTCAGCTCATTTGATTGAAACGCGATTATTGGCTAACGTACTCGTTTTAGCTTAGGTATAGAATAATTTTCTTAGATTTGTAAGAATTGTGAGATTTTTGGATTACTTTGATATGATTCTCTATATTGTTTTTGATTTCTTCTCTATTTTCGCGTGTTTCTTGATTTTGTGCTTTCATGTCAGGGAATTGATTTAAAGTACTGAGCATACAACGGAAGCTAAAGGATCTAAGTAATACCCTATGCACATATAACTATAGGATTAAACATGCATGCTTAAAACATTAAAACAGAGAGTTAGTAGTTACACCTTTGTAGCTAAACAACAACACCGGTTTGATGTCAAATCTGATCTCGAACACAACTCTAGACTACCAGAAAGTCTTTTCTACTATTCTCAAACCTTAGAACTAGTTGGTGGGAACTAGTGAGTGATTAATTAACAAAGTTCTGAGTGTGAGGGAAGAATATCAAAGAGGAAATTATTAGGAAAACACCAAAATAACATTAATTATTAAATCATATTAAGTTTAATGTATTTATAGGCAAATCACATGCATCTTTTGCATGATTGCTTTATCAAGGTGTTGACCCTTCATATTCCAACTATCTTTGAGTGGAATTTTACCATAATCCACTTGGAATTTTCCCACTTCAAATAAAATAAAGTAAATATATTATATAATTAATTTGTTTATAAATGATTAATCTTTATTAATTATTTTTATAAAATATAATTATATAATATAAAAAATAATTAACCAATGTAATTATAATTTAATATCTAATATTAATTTTTTTAAATCGCAAAATTTAAATATCAATCTTCTCTCAAAATTAAATCGCTAATTATATCGAATATTATTAATTAACGATTCAATCTCATTAATAATTCTAACAGTTACAATTTCTTCATCACATTGTTCTAAGTATAATTACATTATGAGCTATTAGAGGAACCTAATGAACCTATAGATCACGAGCTCCAATGATCTAAGACTAACTGGCTAAACTCTTTTAACCAAGTTAATCAATATTCGCTAACTAATCGAAATTGTCTACTATAACCCGTAGCTGCACTCTCCTCACAGTAGATACATTTATGTCCATCTGATATAACCATGACTAGTAAGTCAATCCTTCACAGGTCGTTCATAATCTCAGTTGGGTCAATTTACTATTTTACCTCTAAGATTACATCTTGTTCCTTTAGCCTCAGCTGATCCTCTAATGAACTATAGGTTTAAGGTCTAACTTATAAACTAAATCCCTCTCTGGCCAATAAGAGGACGAGACCTCTTTGTTCAAGATCTAGAGTCAGACTTAAGGGAACAACCTATCTACTAACGCTAAAAGCGGGCATGAGTGAATTCCATCTTACATCTTATGTCGTCAGCTATCAACCTGACCTTACACCTGAAATTGGAGGTATATTGGACAAGCGCCGATGAATTGCCCTTACCTATACAGATCTAAGGAGAATCCAAAGTAGACAAGAGTTCATAGTCAGCTTAGAATTAAGGTTGAGTTACCTAGATCATCAATAGTCAAAATAGTTAGTTTTAATTAGAGGACGGTGTTATAAAGTAAAAGTGACTATTTTATGGTCTTGTCTTTATACAATCTTATTACATAAGGCACCCCCACTTGTATGTCTCTAAATGAACGTCTCATTATCATTTTGCTTGTATTAAATAAAAAGGTGGCCTCATCCATAGTGTTTCCAAAATAGGCGATCAACCTTATTCCTATACTATAGCCCGTTTAGACTATAACTCATACTATAGTCAAGGAACCTTGATTATTGGATTCTAAGTTTAAAAGAACAAATCTCTTATTCAACAACAATTTATTGCATAATACTTTACCAACAATTTTATTGAATAATAGAATAGTTTAACCTTCACAAAACACGAATTTTAAGACATAAAACCCAATAAGATTAACTACGGTACGCGACAATAATTGCAATTTAATCTTAAGTAGCAATAGGTTGAATTAACTTGTACGCTGTGAATTAATATTTACAAATATTGATTAATTAACCTTGGGAAGTGTTGTGGGTGAATTTTAGCCTACTCAAGAGAACCCATGGGAGAGTCTAAGCAAGCTTAAAACATAGAGAGAGTTAAGTGGACCCATGAGGTGAGCCTAAAGATAGCTTAGAGGCTAGTTGTTGAGGTGAGCTCAGAGAAGCCTAAGGGAGAGCTGAAGAGATAGCTCATAGGTCGAGTTGTAGAGGCGAGCTCAAGAAAGCCTAAGAGAGAGCTCCATGGTAAGCTCACAAAAGGTCAGGAGAGAGCCTAGAACTCGACCTATAAAGGAGAGTTAAGAAGCTCATAGGTCGAGTTATATTTAAGAAGCTCAGAGGTCCCTCAATAAAGAAGAGTTGAGGTGTAACAACCCAAATTTGGAGGTAAATTTCTTCTTTTGAGCACTCTTTATTTCACCCTTTTGTTTGGGTTTTTGTTGAAACTTTTTAGTGTTTAAAGTGGAAAGTTTAAAAATAATAATAATAAGAAATAAATAAATAATATATATAAATATAGTTATAATAATATTAACTATTATTAGTATAACTTTTATTATTATTTTATTTATTTATTTATTTTTCTTTTATTTTTCTTCTCTTTCTCTTCTCTTTCTCTTTCTCTTTCTCTTCTCTTCCCGGTGTGCTGCCTTCCTACATCGCTCACGTCTCTTCGTCGCACGTACTGGTAAGCCGTCAATGCCGCGACGAGCCGCCGCTGCTGCTCTCCAGTCATGCCGCCAGTCCGCGTCGGGTAAGATCCACGCCGGATCTCCCGCGTCTCTCGACTTCTTCGACCAAGTGTGTCACCATGGAGTGCACCAATGTTATTTGTTATGAAGAAGGATTTTTGGATGCGCCTGTGCATTAATTATAGGGAGTTGAATAAGGTGACAGTCAAGAATAAGTATCCGCTATCTAGAATTGATGATTTGTTTGGTAAATTACAGAGAGCCACTGTATTCTCAAAGATCGATCTGCAATCAAGATATCACCAGTTGAGAGTAAAGGAGAGTGACATTCCCCGGACTGCATTTTATTCTAGATATGGACATTAGGAGTTCATAGTGATGTCGTTCGACCTGGCAAATGCTTCTGCAGTAATCATTGATCTGATGAACAGAGTGTTCAAGGATTTTCTGGATGCCTTTGTTATTGTCTTTATCAATGACATTTTGGTTTATTCCCGAACAGAGGCGAAACATGAGGAGTATTTGCAGAAAGTTCTAGAAACTCTAAGGTGGAACAAGCTTTATGCTTAGTTTTCTAAGTGTGAATTTTGGCTGAAACAAGTGGCATTTCTTGGTCATATCGTGTCTAGGGATGGCGTTTCAGTTGATCCTACGAAGATTGAAGTTGTCACGAGTTTGTCTCGACCCTCTACGATCTCGGAGGTTCGTAGCTTTCTAGGCTTAGCAAGCTATTACAGACTATATGTAGAAACGTTTTCACGTTAGCCACCCTTCTGACTCAGCTGACAAGGAAGGGGATTCCTTTTGTTTGGATAAAAGTATGCGAGGACAACTTCCAGAGACTGAAGCAAAAAGTTATTACTGCACCAGTCCTTACAGTGTTGGATGGTTTAGGTAGTTTTGTGATTTATAGTGATGCATTGAAGAAGGGTTTAGGTTGCATTCTGATGCAGCACGGGAAGGTGGTCGCTTATGCCCCCCGCCAGTTGAAGAACCATGAAACAGAACTATCCTACGCATGATCTAGAGTTAGCAGCAGTAGTTTGTGCACTCAAGATTTGAGGCATTATCTGTATGGAAAAAAGATATAGATTTTCCCTGACCACAAGAGTCTTAAATACTTCTTCACCTAGATCGAGTTGAATATGAGACAACGTAGATGGTTGCAATTAGTGAAGGACTATGACGGTGAAATACTATACCACCCTTCACTAGTTTTTATTGAATTTCATTGAATAAGTAATTTCGTAAGCAAGAAAGTTCTTTCAAGGCTAGTTCCATTCTCTTTTAGTGTGATTGGTCTAATCTGGGCCAAGACGAACTGTTGTAGGGGATTTATTGAAACCATTGAATTCGGACACTTCCTTTATTGGAGGTAACTTTTTGTACCGCCAGCAGAAAAAAATCTTTCTTGGCAAGGCGAATGTGGTAGCTGATGCTTTGAGCAGGAAGGTAGCTCATTCGACAGCTCTCATTACCAAACAAATTCAGCTTCACCAGGATTTCGAGTGAGCTGAGATTGCGGTTGCAGTGACGGAAGTCACCTCACAGTTGGCCCAGTTGACGGTGCAACCAACTTTGAGACAGAGGATTATTGATGATGAAGGTAGAGATCGGTACTTGAGTATGAAGCGCCACCTAGTTGTTACAGAGCAAGTTATAGGATTTTCTGTATCTTCGAATGGTGGGCTCCTGTTTGAGAGACGTTTGTGTGTTCCAGTCGACAGCGATGTTAAGCATGAGTTGTTGTTTGAAGCTCATAGTTCTCCATTCTCTATGCATTCTGGTAGTACCAAGATGTACCAAGACTTGAAACATTTTTATTGGTGGCCTAACATGAAGAAAAAAGTAGCAGATGTTTTTGACAAGTGTCTGGTATGTCAGCAGGTGAAAACAGAGATTGATTGGCCCTGAGTTAGGACAATCCACTGACAAGGTCATTCAGTGGATTAGAGCGCTCATGAAAGCCGCTCAGAGTAGACAGAAGAGCTATGCTGATGTGAAGCGAAAAGATCTTGAACTCGAGGTAGGAGATAAAGCATTTCTAAAAGTAACACCCATGAAGGACATTTTGAGATTCGCATGGAAAGGAAAGTTGAGTCCTAGATTTATTGGACCGTTGAGATCCTTCAGAGAATTGGTCCTGTGGCATATCGGTTAGCGTTGCCATCGTCTCTTTCTGCAGTCCACGACGTATTTCATGTCTCAATGTTGAGGAAGTATGTAGCAGACCCGTCACACGTCATTGAATACGAGTCACTGCAGTTCAATGAGAATCTAAGCTATGAGGAACAACCCGTAAAGATTTTGGCTAGAGAGGTGAAAGTGCTATGCAACAGAGAATTTGGGTTACTGAAAGTTTAGTGGCGAAATCAGCAAGTTGAAGAGGCTACTTGGGAGCAAAAGAATGGCATGAGAGCTCGTTACCAAGAGTTGTTCGAGGATAAGAACTTTCGATGACGAAAGTTTCTTAAGGAGGGAAGATTGTAACAACCCAAATTTGGAGGTAAATTTCTTCTTTTGTGCACTCTTTATTTCACCCTTTGGTTTTCGTTTTTGTTGAAACTTTTTAGTGTTTAGAATGGAAAATTAAATAATAATAATAATAATAATAATAATAATTAATATATATAAATATACTTACAATAATATTAATTATTATTATTACTATTATTATAACTTTTATTATTATTTTATTTATTTATTTATTATATATTTTTTTCGTTTCTTTCTTCTCTTTCTTTTTTCTTCTCTTTCTTTCTTTTCTCTTTCTTTTTCTTTTTTCTTCTCCGCTTGTAGCCTTCTGCTGTTGCTCACCTCTCTCCACCATACGTACTGATTAGCCATCAACGCCGCAACGAGCCGTCGCTGCGGCTCACCTCATCGCTTCGACGACGTTGCTCGCTAGTCACGCCGCCAGTTCATGCCTTGCAAGATCCGCGTTGGATCTCCCGCGTCTCTCGACTTCTTTGCACGTCGCTGGCGATTTTTCCCCTTGCACCGACGAGCCGCTCGCGTCTTCTTTAAACCTTGTGTCGCGTCGGGGCCGCCGAAGGGATAATCGCCAGATCTGCGCTAGATCTGACGCTGCAAGTCGCGCGCTAGATTTATTTGGAGAACTCTTGGATTAGTTTTTAGAATTTTTAATGGAATTTTGGCTACCGTTAGATTTGTTTGAAGAACTCTTGAACTGAATTGGTTAATTACCGTTCTTGAAGGAACAAACTGTTGGAATAAGTTTTAGCATTGTTGGACGTTGTTCGTAGGATTTCGAGAAATCTTTAGGTATGTTTTGATTAAAGACTAAGGATTCTTTGTCATTCTTAGTTTAGCCAAGTTGGTTGATTATTCGTATTGTTATGTTTAGGATGGTTTTTTTAGGATCTTTTTGGAGCAATTCTAATTTCCAATCGATTTGGAGGTAAGGGGTTTCCTACTGTCTTGCGACCCAACTCATGGAGTGTGTGAATGTTTTAGTTAATGCGGTATTTATGTGTTACTCTTAAGTTGTGAGGTTATCGTTGTGATATTACTCATGCGTGCAATATTTTTGAAAAATATAGTTGTATGTGAATGCTTATGAGACTGCATAACTGAACTGTACTGTTATTGTGCATGATGTTGGGACAATGAAACTTATGTTATTTATGATGAGTGGTCTTTGTAACATAGGTATAGTTGTTGTTATGCATAATGTTGGGACTATGATACCTATGTTATATATGCTGAGTGATCTTTGTAACGTAGGTATAGTTGTTGTTATGCATAATGTTGGGACAATGATACCTATGTTATATATGATGTGTCGACTTTGTAACAAAGGGTAAAGTTGTTGTGATGCTTAACGACTTACGCTATGCTATCAATGTTACATGCTTTGTAGAATTTGTAACATATATTATAGTTATTATTATTACATTAAGACTAGCACGATGCTACCTAGGTTATATATGTTGTGTGGACTTTGTATCCTATGGTATAACTATTTATGTGCATAATAACTAGCTTGTGTGGTACTGCTTTTTGATTGTGTGATACCTAAAAGCATGACTATCGGCTAGTGTTGTATGTTGGGCTAGGGTAGACGTTGTTTCTGTCTATGGGTCACTTGTAGTACTATGTGGTGGGACGAATTCGCTACTGTGTGGCACGCATCCCGACGATACACTAGGCTGCTATGCATATGCTCCCACCGTTTTTCCTAGGTTGACCCTTGCATTTTTGTTGTTTTGGGCTTCCTTAGTGGACTTTTGTTACTGTGTGAAACATGGTACTGGCTTAATGGGGAAAATAACTACTAATAAGGAGCCAGTAGAGAGTTCCTTACAGAGTATATTTATATACCCACCTGTCTGTGTGTTTTGTTTTTCAGGCAAAGGTAAAGAGAGGCCGACGAGGGACAAGAAAGACTAGTGACCGCGCCACAGGAACCACATGGATGATGCTTCCGTCCTTGAGATTTTATTATTTCTGAAACTTTGTGGATTTATTTTACTTCTTTAATCTTGTCGTTTTTTCCTATTGAATTTTGTTTGAAATAAGAGGGATCCCATCGTAGACGCATTTTCAGGATTTTGATGACTACTTTCTAACATTTGAATTACCTTTATAAACTTGGTCTAGTGTGTTTCTAAATGAAAAGAGTCGTTTTCTTCATCTTTGGTTTTTAAATGTTTAATGGATTTTGTTGAGTAATGACCCAATTAGTTTCCGAAAATTTGGAGTGTTACATGAGGAGTTCAGAGCTAGACCTACAAATGAGGAGCTTAAAGGTCGAACTTTAGTTGAAAAGTTTAGAGGTCAAGTTGATGATCTCTTAAGTCAAACCATAGTTGAAGAGCTAGAGGATGAGCTATAGTTGAGGAGCTCGTAAGTCTAGCTATTACTAAAAAGATAAAATGACAAGCTATAGCTGAGGAGCTTGGAGGTTGAGCTATATTTGAGAAGCTCAGAGGTTGAACTGTAGATGAGAGCTTAGAATTATGGGTCTGAAACCTTTTGAATTCACAACGGACATGTCATAAATGAGATGTTAAAGATTTGAATGGACGGTGTACTAAAGCACCTAGATAGATGGCATAACCGTTTGACGATATTAACTCGACTGTTCCAAATGTTCAAGAGGGGCAATTATGAGCTTAAATGATGGTTATGTTTTTTATCCTATATAAACGACCAATCGAGAATGAAAACTAATAAAATTGGTCCTATATAAAATTGGTAATGAAAACTATATAAAATTGGTCCTAATCCTAATCGATAATGAAAACTAATCATAATTCTAATCAATCAAAAATTTGACCAAGATCCTCTAATTTATCATGATTCTACTACATCATTCTATCCCTAAAAAAAGAAAAAAAATTGTCCTCAAGTTTAAAAAAGAAATGGAGAATACAAAGGTTTTTTCCCAAATGATTGTAAGAATCTCAAATAAAATCGTTGACAATTTAGAGATAGATTTTATGTTTTTATTAGTTAATTTTTATAAAAAAAAAAAAAAAAAAAAAAAAAGAAGAAGAAAGTTTGTGATCCTAAATGATACACCATCTGACTTGACAAAATCCAAAATTTATACTTTATAGTGTTTGTACTTACATTCAAAAGTAAAGCGAGCCAATTAAAAGAACGAAAAACTTGATTTACACCTTAGACCTTAGAAGAAAGCCTTTTTCTAATGATGTTGATGAGAAGCAAATCAAATCAATAGGCATATACATATTATTAAACTCATTTCGGCCTTGATGCAAAGAATCCAATGGTATATTTTTGTTCATAGCTTTTTTTTTTTTTTTTTTTAATAATTTTATAATTATTATTAGAAAATTATTTTAAATGACAAAATTACCAAAATGTTTATAAATACGACAAAATATCACATTTTATCTGCGACAGACCGCTATAGACGACTTTCTATATCGATAAACACCTATATCATATATAAACTTTGATATTTTGTTATATTTGAAAGCAATCTTTATCATTATTATTATTATTATTTGTACTTTATACTTTTTCATATATATACACGTTTTATATTCATTTGTAAACAACGTTTTCGAATTTGAAAAATGATAAGGCTTATCTTACTTTTTGAACTATGCATGCCTTGTAATCTATAACAATAGGAGGAACTTTTGGCTTTTGTACCAAGTTAAGTAGTTGTAGTTAATTAGGCCAATTAGTCATTTTATTGGTTTAATGTTCCTATATATGAGTTTGTTAGTGCTCAGATCTCGTCAGTGCAGAGTTATGCTACGGGTGTCTTGTTGCGTTAATCTTTGCCCCTCTTAATTTCTTAGTCTAATCTCGAGATACTTTGAACTAACCTGCATAAAAGATTAATCACAGTGCAAGTGAAAAACACTGGTAAAGTGCTTTCTTTGTGTTAGTTTTTCTTTTTTTTCGTTGTTATACATAAATTGTGAGCATTGATGCGTTTTTATATTAAATAGTAGGCAACAAGCATTTGGACGGAATATGAAGATTAGGAATTAGATGAAAATAAGATTGACTTTGAAAGGGGCGATTGAGATAAAAGACTTATAAATTTAGATTTTCCGTTCATTTGCTCGAGAATTATAAAGTAGTTGAGTTTGGTAGACTCTTTGATGATGAAAGATATTATCTAGAAAAAAGTATATTTTTAGTCCTCTAGTTTTGAAGAATATGTGGGTTTGATTCTTGAGTTTTAAAAATGTATCTTTTTGGTCCCTATGTTTAGAATAAACCCATTTGGTCCTTCAACTTTTTAAAATATATGTTTTTAGTTTCTGAGTTTTTTAAAACAGTTTTAAAAAGTCTCAAATAACTTTACTTTTATTTTAAATAATTAAAGGATATTTTAAATTAGAAGATTAATTTCTAAACATCATTTACTCTCAACATTTTTTTTTCTAATTTTAAATATCATATAATTATTTTAAAAAAATCAAACAAAAAATATTTACAAAATCTTTTAAACCTATTTTTAAAAATTTAGGGACTAAAACAGTGTATTTTGAAAACTCGAGTACCGAATGAGTCTATTTTTATAAATCTTAGAACTAAAAAGATACATTTTTAAAACTCAGAGAACGAAACATACATTATCTATGAACTAAAATATAATTTTACTTATTATGAAAGTGACTTTCTTAAAGTCGGCCTCTAACAGACCGTGATAATCTTCTCATTTACATAATTTTTTTTTCTTTTTCTGGAAGAATTCTCGTTTACATATTTAGTAGGGACAGTTGTTTCATTTTGATTAGAAGTTCGGCAAACAACAACCGAAATAGAAGCTCATAGATTTTGCACAACTAATAATGAACATCAATATGGAATAAAATATATATTTTCCTTTCTACCATTTACAAATTTGTTGCAAAACAATAAAAAAAAAATAATTGTACGAGTTTCAATGTAACAAATTTTAATTTTTTTTAATATACTTCTAATATTCCAAGTAAAATTAGTGAATAATTGTGTTCTATATTACTTTTGAGATTGTGACACTAAAGTAATTAAAGTAATGAAAGTATGAAAAACTGATTAGGACCTTGCAGTAGTAGTTACACTAATATCAATATCGATGCATTAAAATAAGTAGTCATAATAAGAAGAGATTGTTAACCCAGTTCGGCAATACAGCCTACGTCTCGGGGATTTTCACCCTAATAAGATCTTTATTATTATTATCACAGAAACTTCGCAAAGTTCATAGAGTTACAACACTTGTCATAACTTAGGATAATAACTACAGTAGCACAGATAGCGCAGAGATAACTTCTCTGCAGACGCTCGTCTTCACGAATCCCCAACTCGTTCGATAATCTGTCTTTACTGTATTCTGAATAATCTCATATAATCACAGGCTCCCCCTGTTTATGTTCTCCAAGATAGTCACCAAGGAATTCTCCCCCTCAAGAGGTTCACACCATGTAAACGAACTTGCACACACACAGATACTTTTCACACAACAAGACATCAAAACTGTATATCTCAGAGTGTATAAAAACAGTCGGCTAAAAACACACCTTGTAATCTCCCGTTCTCAATTGCAAGTCCACGCCGCGCAGCTAGGTCAAACGCAAGGGAGATTTTATATGCATACTAAATCTTAGGAGATTTAATTCCTTAAAGAAAAATAATTCTTTCCAAGAATATCTCAACAACTAAGGAAAGTATTTTATCATAAAAGCAATCAAGATATTCTTGGATAAAAAAATGATTATGTTAAGCCAATTAATAAATGCAACAAGCTCCCCCTTTGGCTAACATAATTTCTTTTCTATTCCCATAAAATCAGCACATGCAATCCACCACTAATAGGCAGCAACCAACTCCATACAGGAAAATAATAACCAGCAGAGCCATAGGTATACAAAACCAGAGATACGTTATCACTCTGTAATATCCCAAAAAAAATAACAACCCAAAAGTCAAATATTCAGTCATAACAATCATTCAGTCATAACAAACCCAAAGAAAAACTGTACCAGCACAAATCACAGAACCATTAGTCAAATAACCAGTCATAACAACTGAATCAATCAAATATATATCCAGAGCCAACAAAAGCAGAAAGAAACACGGAATGATCAGAATCGCCATATAAGCACCCAAATGTATCCAAATGCATCCAATCCAACCCAGCCACAATGTTCTCCCCCTGGAAAAGGAAAGAAATTAATCAATGGCCTGAGAACTGGGACCACCAGAAGGAGAATCAGAAGCCAATCAACAAAGCATCCACAAAGGCCCGTCGATTAGTAAGACAACGAATTGTAGTAGTCAATGCCCCAGATTCAGCGGACAACGTGTGGAGCAAACGAGCCCCTAGTCCAGCTGATAACACAAAGTCTCCATCACTGGAACCCATATCAGGTGGCGCACTCTCAGCAACGGAGGGAATTGAATGGTCAATATCAGCAACATGAGTTCCCTGAAATAAGCACAAGCTGAGATGGAGTGTTCGGGGTGCAGGTCCAAGTGAATCAGCAGCAATAAGAACATTAGGATGCTGCGATAGCAAAAACGCACTGAGCAACCGAGGAAAGCAAATGTGAATCTTCACACCAAACGAAGCGATCTGCTTTGACAACTGAGATAGTATTAAATCACAAGCATTAACACGGCCACCTTTGCCAATCTGATAAATTAACTGACCCAATGCAGCAGAGACAGTCGAAGCATGTGTCGAAGGGATCCAATTGGCAATCCCAATCTCATACAAGATAACATATTTAACAGAAAGAGAAGACGCAGGTAAATGCCCATTAGATGGCCAACTATTCAAGACCCCTCCAGTCAGATCGATTGTCAAAACCTCAGGTGTTGGACAAAGAAGCAGCAGAATCAGAAGACACCCCAAGAAATCGGTTAAGACTGTCATCGGTGAAGTCAAAGCATAACCCTCGTACATGAACACGACAGTACTCCAAATCTGTGAGATTATTAAAGCTGGTAGGAAGATTAACCACCAATTCCTGTAGAAGCCGAGGATAAAAAGGACCAAGGTCCACAAGAGTCTTCATTAAACCAGCCTGAGCTATTAAGTCCATCACTGCAAAGCATGAATGATGCTGGTCTGACACTAGCATCTCATCAGTAATACGTCGTTGAACGACATACTTCCAGCGAGATACGTTTTCCTCGCAATGAAAAGAGATCCCATCAATTGGTGTTGGAGGAACATGCAGAGACACCTTACGTCACCCGAGCTTTATTGTAACAAAGCGATGTCATGGTCGACCACGAGATGAAGAAGGCTTAGGAGAAGGTGGTCGCTCTGGAGCAGGCGGGGGAACCGAGTCCGTATTAGGACGGTTGGATTTCTTCCAAAGCAGAGAAGCAAAAGTAACATCATCATCATTCTCAGAGTCTTGCGGCGGAACAGAATGTTCAGTACGGGGTGCAGAAGCTTGAGGCTCGTCATCAGCAACTCCAGAACTAGTGGGCTCACAGAAAATAGGGGAGGGCTGAATAGGAGGGTCAACCCTAATTTCTTCGGAAGGAATAGAAGCATCCACAGAAGATGCATTAACAGGCTGGCTCTCAGTTGCCAAATCAGGTAAGACAGTATCGCCAATGGGGGTTGTATTCGATTTATCAGTCTCACGAGCAGATAACACAGGAGAATCGTGACTTCAGGTATAGGATCGATTGAATGTAACATTTAGTCGAATCGGTTGGTGTAAACGAAGACTTACTTGATTTAGAGACACAGGATTTGTATCTCCGTGAGACAGACGATGTCTGAGATGAAGAGGAGAGGAGTGCACCCCTCATTCGTACACCGTGAGGGTTTCGTCGAGTGGATGGTTGGCTTTTATCAACAGCATAAGAAGTTCCCCGACGAGTGGAAACCATCGTGATTCAGCGGAGAGAAAAAAAAAACAAACCCTAACTGAAAGCTTCAAACACACACATTTTAACGGCAGAGAGGAGACAACACGCAACACAGAGCACAAAATGTAACTTCCCTCCAAGATTCGAAAGTTCAAATAGGAAAAGAATTACCTATTTCCATTATTACTTAAAATAATAAAAAAACGTAATTAAGGCCTTTTATTAAGCCCATAAATGAAGACTAGCCTGTGGAGCTTATTTTTGACATACACTTATGCCAGCGCGTAAATGATCAAAAGTTGTACAGTCCAGGGGTTTTGTTAATATGTCAGCTAGCTGATCACTTGTGGAGATATGAGAGAGAGCAATCACCTTTCGTTCAACTAAATCTCGTATAAAATGATGACGTATGTCAATGTGCTTCATCCGACTGTGTTGCACTGGGTTTTTCAAAATATTGATAGCGCTCAAGTTGGCACAGTACAGAGTCATGACATCCTGACCAACTAAGTATTCATCTAGCATCTGCTTCATCCATAACAGCTGCGTACAACTACTACCAGCGGCAATGTATTCAGCTTCAGCTGTAGACAAAGATATACTGTTCTGCTTCTTACTAAACCACGAGTTCAGATTATTACCAAGAAAAAAACAGCCTTCTGAAGTACTTTTTCGATCATCTGAACACCCTGCCCAATGTTTTACAAGGGATAGATGAACTTCTCTAGGTTCTGATTGGTATCGTGCACAAACGCCAACAGCATAAGAGATATCTGGTCGACTAGCTGTTAAATACAAAAGACTTCCGATCATGCTTCGATAGGTACTTTCATCAGTATGAGGTGAATCAAGAACTCTTCCTAGTTTAACATGTGTTGCTGCAGGTGTTCGTTTGCTTTGAGACTTATCTAGTCCAAATTTCTTCAACATATTGCGGGCATATTTTTCTTGAGAAAGAAAAATTCCACTATCAGACTTCACGTTTAATAAACAGTGTTCTGTCACTGTGACCTCGTGAATAACCATGTGTACACAGAAACTCAGCCAACCGATCATACCACGCTTGAGGAGCCTGCTTGAGTCTATACAGGGCCTTCTGAAATTTATACACATGATCTGGATGAAAAGGATCTACAAATCCCTTAGGTTGAGCCACATAAACTTCTTCATTAAGATAACCATTTAGAAAAGCACTCTTGACATCCATTTGATATAATTTGAATTTAAGAAGACAAGAAACACCCAGTAATAGCCTTATGGCCTCCATTCTAGCGACTGATGCAAATGTTTCATCAAAGTCAAGTCCTTGAATCTGATTATACCCTTGCGTCACAAGCCGTGCCTTGTTTCTGGTGACTATATCCTGCTCATCAGTCTTATTCTTGAAGACCCATTTGGTCCCAATAACATTAGTATCCTCAGATTTAGGTACAAGAACCCAGACCTGATTTCGTTAAAACTGTAGTAGTTCTTCTTGCATGGCAGCAACCCAATACTCATCTATTAGGGCTTCTGTGACTATAGTTGGTTCAAGTGATGATGTGAAGCACGTGTTGTTTATCATTTTGACATAATCAATTTTTTCTTTCTTTCTGGTAGACACACCTGTATTGAGATCACCAATAATATTAGTTGAAGGATGATTCTTACTAATCCTTGTAGAAGGTAAACTATATGAACCCTCGCGAGTCTCATTCAACAATTCAGCTGCAGAATTGATTCCCAAGTCAGTTTCAGAGTCATTACTAATACTTGTAACACCGGGATCAACGATTTGTTCATTCAAGGATCTTGTACTGCTCACAGCTTTCTTTTCTGTCATGTTAGCCTCATCATCCTCACCATTTGCTATTTGAAGTACAGGTCTGTCACAAAAAGTTACGTTGATAGACTCAATAACCGTTTGAGTGACTTTATTAAATACTCGATATGCTCGACTTGATGGTGAATATCCCAGAAAGATTGCTTCGTCTGACTTGGAGTCCCATTTCTGATGATAGTTTCTGTCTGACAAGACAGAGCACAAGCAACCAAAAACATGAAAATATTTAATGTTAGGTTTTTTACCTTTCCATAACTCGTAGAGTGTTTTAGTAGTTCCTGATCTTATCATTATACGATTGTGTATATGACAAGCAGTGTTTACAGCTTCAGCCCAAAACTTAATAGGAACATTCATGGCATGCATCATCGTTTGAGCCATTTCTTGCAGAGTTCTATTCTTCCTTTCAACAACACCATTCTGTTGTGGAGTAATAGGCGTAGAATATTCATGAACTATCCCTTCAGACTGGCAAAACTCATTTAAAGAATCATTTTCAAACTCCTTCCCATGATCACTACGGAATCGAGTGATAGTTCTTTTTTGTTCTCTTTGCAACTGAAGGAAAGAGCCTTGCAAACTTGAAATGTTTCTGCCTTATCTCGAAGAAAACGAACCCAAGTAAATCTAGAATAATCATCCACACAAACACAAACATATCTCTTTCTACCCAAGCTCTCAGATTGCATAGGGCCCATTAGATCAGGGTGCAGTAATTCTAGTACTCTGCTAGTACCAACATTATTTGTCTTCTTATGAGACGCCCTGATCTGTTTTCCCACTTGACAATCACCACAGAAAATTTCTGATTCAAATGACAAGGTTGGTAAACCACGCACTGCATTCTCTGCTACTGTTTTTCTAAGAGATTCCATGCTGATATGTCCAACCCTCTTATGCCACAAGGTTGTTTCATCCATTCTAGTAAGATAACACACTTTACTACTCTGTCTTGGAATCGAATGATAGCAATTGTCTGAGAGACGTGTACCTTCCATCTTCACAGATTGATTCTCATCTAGTACTGTGCATGTATCCTTTGAGAAGGTGACTTGAAACCCATGATCACGTAGTTGACTGATGTTTATTAGATTAGCTTTTAATCCTTCTACTAAACTCACATTATTCAATACAGGCAGCTGTTGATCTTTAATATTTCCTTTCCCAATCACTCTTCCTCTCGCACCATCACCAAAGGTCACATGACCTGCTTTGCACTCTTTCAACCCAGTCAACACTGTCTGATTCCCAGTCATTTGTCGCGAACAGCCACTATCAAAGTACCAATCATCCTTGGTCATTTTATGAACCAAAATGAGAGCCACATTGCATCTGGAACCAGACTCTGGATTATATACGGCAAGATTGTTATCCTTTTTGACTTTCCAAATTTTCTTAACAACTCTGTGATTCTTCTCCCCTTTGGACAACTTTGTTGAATGAAAATCATAGCAATAAGGTCTAATATGTCCTGGTCTTCCACAGAAATGGCATACCCAACTTCTTCTAGGTCTTTTGATGCTACTAACTATAGAATTACCAAAATGTATTTGAGGCTTGTGAGAATGCTGCTTACGTTCTTCATCACAACTATTCTGATTGTAACCTAAACCTCTTCTGTCTCCGGCTAATCTTCCCATATTTAAAATGTTGTCTAAATGATCAGTTCCGAAACTCATCATGCGTATTGTTTTGGTTATACTGTCGCGTTCATTGCAAGTTTCTCGTAGTGTTCTTTTCAACTCTGACACAGTTATCAACAACCGATGATTTTCCTCCACAAGTTTCATCATTTGATCACTTTGTTGTTCTATCATCTCTATGTATTCAGCTTCTATTTCAACACTTGACTTAGAGTTTTCATCCTTCTGATCTTCTCCTGTAATTGGTTCAAGTTCCAGTGCATCCTCAATACTAATCTCAGATGCAGTGTCCTCGGTAATCCTTGCCACCAGTGCTTGAAGTTCTTCCTCACTATTGCTCTCATCGTCTGAATCATCAGATAGGGTTGTCGTGAATTCCTTATTCTGCCTCCTTAGGAATGTAGGACATTCAACTTGATAATGACCAAATCCTTCACACTCTCTGCAACGAAAAGTACGATCACTGTTTCCTTCAGGTTCCTTTTTCTTAAACGAGGAATTTGACATTTTTTACGGGCTCACATTCCTCAAGTTATGACTAGATGACTGACTACCAGAGCGCCTGTTGTACCTTCGTGCGAATTTTGTGAATTGTTTTGATAACAAGGCCATGGTATCCATCATACTATCCTCACTCATCCGCTCTTTCTTGGAATTTGATTCAGGATTATAGACAGTTTGAAAAGTTATATTCTTCCCTTTACTCACTTCCTTACTTCGTAGAGACAACTCATAAGTACGTAAAGAACCAAACAATTCTTCTAGCTTCATTGCAGAAACATCTTGAGCCTCTTCAATCGCAGTTACTTTCATATCAAAACGTGGTGGCAAAGGTCGCAAAACTTTTCTGACCAGCTTCTCTTCAGAAATTCTCTCCCCTAGCTCATATGATTCATTTGCAATGTCTAGAACTTTAACATTATAATCAGCAATGGTCTCTAATCTAATATTTTAAGGGATTCAAACTTTGTTGTGAGAATCTCAAGGTTGGAACGGGAGATGTCATTTCAGCTCGTGCAGTGGGAGATGCGAAGTTGTTTTTTAGAAGTAGATACTTGTTTTTAGAAAACTTGTATATAGTTCCTAGGATTAAAATGAACTTAGTATCTATTTCTTGTCTTATTGAACATATGTACTCAATTTCTTTTTCCTTTAATGAAGCTAATATTTTCAAGAATGGTGTACATATTTGTTCAGCTAAGTTAGAAAACAACTTGTATGTATTACGACCAAACGAAGCAAACGCAATTTTAAATCATGAGATTTTTAAAACTGCTAATACTTAAAACAAAAGGCAAAGAATTTCTCCAAACAATAATACCTATCTTTGGCATTTAAGATTGGGTCACATTAATCTCGATAGGATCGGGTGATTAGTAAAGAATGGACTTCTAAATGAGTTAGAAGATGATTCATTACCTCCATGTGAATCTTGCCTTGAAGAAAAAATGACTAAAAGACTTTTTACTGGAAAAGGTTATAGAGCCAAAGAGCCCCTAGAACTTGTACATTCAGACCTCTGTGGTCTAATGAATGTAAAAGCTCGAGGAGGTTTTTAATATTTCATCTCTTTTATAGATGATTATTCAAGGTATGGTTATTTATATCTAATGGAACATAAGTCCGAAGCTCTTGAAAAGTTCAAGGAGTATAAGGCTGAAGTTGAAAATCTATTAGGTAAAAGGATTAAAATACTTCGATCTGATCGAGGTGAAGAGTACATGGACTTGAGATTCCAAGAATACCGTACATTATAACAATTATAATATATAAAAATGCATGAACATGCTTAACCTATGGTGAGATTTATCTAAATGACATTCATAAAGCATTTAAACAACAATTGAACCCATAATTTTGGCCCCTATGATAAAATAAAGCAAAAATTACAATAATTTAGCTAAGTTTATCCTATAACAGCTTCCAAGGCTTCCCATCCGGTCCAAAAACTTCAAGAAGCTTCAAATCTGACCCAAAAAACCATGAATAGACCCACAATTTGGCCCAAGCCACTGACAGCTGCCTCTGGTGCTTGCTGACATCAACCCTATCTTCAACCTTGCGCAAGGATTTTTTTTTTTTCGGATTTCTTTGGTACAGTGAAGAAAAAGTGACATAACTTTATATCCGGTGATTCGTTTTGCACGAATTTGGTACCGTTTTTCGCAGAAAAATATCACGAACTCATGTACAGAATAAAAATTACAAGATTTACAGAAAAATTGTTCCAAAAACGCAGGGGCCTTTACATTTGATCAAATAAAAAAACTGTAAATCTATGGCCAAAAATTACAGTAAACATTCAATTGCAAAACCTTAACATTCATAATGCAAACCCACCATAAAACCAATATAAATTTTAAAATT
>JBBPDJ010015579.1:0-26243 GCA_037974625.1 Cucumis cinereus | reverse complement strand
ACTCTTATAACAGTATTGATTGAACGTTTGAAACCTTTTCTTTTTTTTTTGAATTAATCTAAAGTACTTGTTTTGATTTGTCATCGTTTTTTTTTTAAAAGTTTTAATGATTTTTATTAGAGTAACGACCTTGGGCTAAGGTTAAAAACCTGGGGCGTTACAGTTGTTTTATCTTCTTCGATATTCTTCTTAAGAGTCAAATATTTTATTCCTTCTGGAACATCCATATCCTTAATCGAATTATTGACTCTCTTTCTTTTTCGAATTTTTTTTATCTTTGGAACCTACTGGTCTACCACGCTCTGGTATGTTCCAGATTCATTAATGATAATTTGTTGTGTTGGGATATCAATTTTTGATGGGACATTTGTAGCTGCTATATGTACTTAGTTACTTTCTTTGCATCTACAAATGAATATGGTAACTGATTTGCTATATTTTGCGGATGAATTATTTTTTTAAATTCAATTCACATTGATCTGTACAAGGAGCTAAATGAGACAATAATGATACATTTCATGTAATTTCTTTTTCCAACTTATGAATTTCTTCCACTAACGTTGGAGAATTTGTTTCATTAAAATGACAATCAACAAATCGTGTAGTAAATACATTACCTCAGAGGGTTCAAGATATTTAATAATTAATGGGAAATCAAATCCATCATATATTTCTAGCCTCCTTTGAGAACTCATATTAGTACGTTGTGGTGGAGCAATTGGAACATATACTGCACATTCCAAAATTCTCAGATGAGAAATATTTGGCTCATGGCCATATGATAATTGTAATGGTGAGTACTTGTGATAAGCTACTGGCCTAATACACACAAGTGACGCAACAAGCAAAATAACATGTCCCTGTACATATGTGGAAAGCTTAGCTCTCATAAGCAATGGTCTAGCAATTAATTGCAAACGTTTTATAAATGATTGTGCTAAACTATTTTGTGTATGAACAGTGCTACAGGATATTCAACACTTATCTCAATGGACATACAATAATTATCAAAAGCCTGGGATGTAAATTCACAAACACTATCAAGTTGAATGTTCTTAATTGTATAATTAGAAAACTATACTCTTAACTTAATTATTTAAGCAAATAATCTTGCATTCAACTTGATAATAAGCACACGTGTGACCATCTACTGAATGTGTCTATTAATACTATAAAATACTTAAATGGTCCACTTGGTGGACTAATAGGTCAACATATATCACCATGAATTCGTTCTAAAAATATAGGAGATTCAATTTTCACTTTAGTGGGTAATGGTCTAATTATTATTTTGCCTTGAGAACAAACATAACATGATAATTCATTAGATTGAAGAATCTTCTAGCTCTTCAATGGATGTCCATGTGAATTTTCAATAATTCTTCTCATCATTATAGACTCTGGATGACCCAATCGATTATGTCAAATAGTAAATATGTTTGGATTCATGAACTTCAGGTTCATTGTTGCATATATTTCAATTACTAGTATATGAGTATAATATAATCTAGAAAATAAAGCGGGCAACTTTTTCAGTGTACGTTTTTTCATTTGAAACAGTAGATATAATATAAAGATATTCTATTTGATTCTTTCTATCAAGCTTAATATGATAACCATTGCAACGTATATCTTTAAAACTCAATGGATTTCTCTTTGATTGACTAGAAAAAATGCATTATCAATTGTGAATTTTGTTCCTTTAGGAAAAATTATATTTGCTTTCTTCAATTAGGTTTGGAGAACCTGATATTGTATTGACTTTTTTTTCCAGCATTGTCAGTTTGGAAAAATGTTTTCTACTTGTCAGTATTGTGTGCGTAGTTGCATGTCTGTTAGATATATATCTTCATTGCTCGTTCTTAAGTTATTTAGCACAAGAAAATTATCCATGCTTCTTCATTAAACAAAATAATTACAATGAGAAAAACAAAAATTATAATATATAAAAAAAATTAGAGATAGAAAACAATAATTATTATATAATTTCATAAAGAAAATACTTGCTATTTTATCAAATATGCGAATTTTCTCTTCAGAAGATTCCAAACTGGACCACATCCAAATTTGTCTTACTGGATGAGTCAAATATATTAATAATCTTATATGCAAAATCTCCTTCAACATTTTTCTCTTTTTCCACTGGAGTTTTTTTTTATGATCATCATTTCATGTGTTTTTTTGAAATTTGGATGATTATAACGACCAACCACGAAAAACTAATTATTTCTTCCTTTACTGCGGTCACAATCTCGATCACAATTGTCAAATTTACATAATTCACTTCAGGGAACGAGATTGTTCTAGTTGGTCAAGATTCATAATTTTTCATCTACCACTATTAAAATTTACAACATTCACTTTAGAAAATATTGGTTCTTTAGTCGACTGATACTCATGATTTTTCAATCAAAACTCATTATTTCATTCATCCACAAGCAGACATTAGATAAGTGCATAATATGTTTTAAAATATTTCTCTCGATATTGATATTATAGGAGCATATCTGAAACGTAGAAAAAATCTTCTCTAGAATATTGATTTAAAATTTTGGAACCTCAAGGGCATTCATTTGTAACGAGCTTTAGGAAGAATAATTGCTTTTCGATTATCATATTTTTAATGACATCTAAGTCTATTTCAACATTAAGCATTCGTGATAAATAATTATTACTATTAATATCAAATACTAGAAATTGTAATTTAATTGTAATATTTTTCAAGGTAACATTATTACAAAATATTGAATTATATTGGAAATTTAATATATACTAAACATGCAAAATAATATTTATTAATTACAATGAGTAGGAGAAAACCGACATACCTTTACAACTACCTTAGCGGGAGAAATGACAAAAGCTCATGCTGATAACGTGTTGTAAAAATGAGGCACAACAGAAACATAAAAATCGAGAAAATATAATATTAAAATAAATAAAATATAATATATAAATAAATTAAAATAATTGAGAAATTAAGAAAATAAAAATTCTCCAAAAATTCAACTATCTCCAATTTCTTTGGCACATCTGTGTATCTTACAAAATCCACCAAAAACAAATATTTGTGGGCAATTTGACAAGCATGAGGTGGATTACATGACTACTAAAGATTGATATCTTTAAGACATATGACAATGTAGATGAGGGAGAAAAGAAGTGACACATGACTATGGACACAAAACATAATGGGGCATTTATTTTTAATAATATATATATATATATACATATGTTTGTATACATATATATTTATATTCACAATCCAACACTTAACTAACAAGTAGTCTTAATGAGAAGACTGAATTGAACACACAAGAAAGCGTCAAATTTCTAAATTAAACGATTTACAATTCTAAGTACCCGAAGGGATGATTTTTATGTTGTTTTGATGCAAGAAAATAAATTGCAGAAAAATAAAAGAGAGATTAAATTCAAATGATCAAACTATCTAGCTTAAGTAATTGAGTTAATTCCCAATATTTGTAACTCGACCATAGGTCTAATGAATAAATTCTATACAATCTAACAACTCACCTAGAAAAAGTCGGGGGAGAGCCAAATCATCTAATTAATCAATTTAAAAAAATGAAAATCATCATAATTGTTGTAAATCTATAATGTTGGTTAGGTGTCATGCAATGGATTGCTTAGTATGTGTTGAAGTGATATGAATGATGATGCATTATAAGTTTTCCTATTTAAATTCAAGTATAAACTCAAATAGGTTCCTGATGAGTCCAAAGTCGAACACAAGAAAATTATTGTTTAATTTATGAGTATTTTCTTGCTTAATTTATGAGTAAAAGTTTTGGTCTTTCGATTGAAGTCAGGTCGAATATGCGTTCTAAACTATACTACTACTATCTTAGTGTTATGTGATGTATGTGCATGAAAAATAGTGAAGTAACTAGTTTAAAAGCTATGTAAGTGTTGGTTGTAGAAAAATATGCGATGAGGTAGGATTAAGAAGTTGTTCTCTAGTCTTTTAACAAACACAGTTATCACTCATACATCAAAACTAATTAAGGCAAATTACCTTTCGGCGCCTAAATATCACAAATACTCTATTCAAGAGGTAAATGATGTAATGGTATGCGATAAGTTTCAGCTTATTTCTAAGATATCGTCTATCTTTGTTAAACTTGGTCTTAGTCACTAACTCTTTCGAGTAGTTAACTACCCTTACTTGAATTTCTCTTTCAACACACTTCATGCAATCTAATGTAACCTGGATTAAACAAAATGAGAGATACTCATGCCTATCTTACATGGTTGAGTTTAACTTCCTAACCTATTGATAGATTTAACTACTCATGTGAGAAATGAAGACAAGAGATGAAGATGTGATGGGATTCGAGATGATCATATTGATAATAAAACTTGGTTACAATATCAAATTTTCCAATTACAACCGTTAATTGGAAAGAATGTAAATGACAAAGAAATGATAAAACTCAAGTCGTGGATCATAATTTCTTGCTTTCCTGTGTAGCTTCTAGGTTGATGGATGAATGGAGTATGAAGGTAATTTGGAAATTTTGCAGAAGTTTAACTTGAATGTCTGAGTATGCTTGTCTTCTTGATCTTGCATAATGATATTCATAAGCTTCCAACACTCATCATCCACTAAGCACGTTCGTGTTTTTCGACGGTTATTTACACGCTTGTGGGTCTCATCCAGGATCCAAAAAAGAGGAGCCACATTTGATCTTCAACACGTAGCTCTTCTAAGCGATGGACTGTCTCACGTGTTCTTAACGCCTCTTATATTTCTTGGCACTACTTCAAGTAGTTTCATCTTTTTACATTATGCAACATTGCTTCATAGCCTTGCCTCTTGCTACGGGTTGAAAATAATTGGCAGTTATTTTTAGCCCTATTCGTTCTTCTTTTTCTCTTTTCCTGCGATGAAAAACATAAAAAAGTCATAGTATCCAAGATTGAACGCTTTTTAAACATCTGAATGCATAGTAAACAGAAAGCACAACTTTTAAGTATAATTAATGTGTTTTATACTTCTTTTCCTGAATTATCTTGAATAAGAGGAATTATAACTTGTATTTCTACAAGTTATCATACCTCTAAAATTAAGATAATGCTTGTTCTCAAACATTTACTCATAATCTCTATGCATAATTTCCCCAACTGGATACAATGCCCTAACCTCTCATTATTTATCAAACATTAAGATTCAACCGACTAATGTATTACTTCAAAGTTAAGATAACCTACTAAAGAAATATTTCACAGATTCAAATGCAAGCAACGTAGTCTTCAAAAATCATTTTTTCAACATCCAAACATTCTTATGCGTTTATTTTAGAAATGTGCTATTGTTTCAGAAAGTAAAGTAGGAACTTACATTATTTCCTTATTCATTTAATCTTTATTTAAGCGTTGATCGAGAAATCATTGGCAGTTTATGAATCTGTTTCTTTTCACAACTTCAACTCTTATCATCGCTTCAAACATGAGAGCTATGCTCTTTTAATTAACCACTTATTTTCAAGTGTTGTTCACATCTTACCAATGACAGTGGAGTTTTGCCAATAAATTATAGTGTTTTTAATCCTTCAATGGAACTCACCGCATTGAATTATTATTATTTTTTCTTGCCAACAACTATTAATCACACAAAGTTTTTGTTCCTAACTTTATTTTGAATGCATTAGCCCAAACCTCCCCACCCCCAGATTTAGAAGGCAGCAAGGTTCTCATTACTGAAATAGAGTTATAAGATTTTCTCAGAAAGCTTTCAAAAATGAGGTTTGAGGTAAAACCTGCTCGCAATCTAAATTCATGAAATGCTTCTAAGTATGAGTTCTTAAAACTAAATTCCAACATTTATCAAGATTACTCTATTTGTTTGTTACAAAGAATTAATCATTGAGGTCTATTGTCGCCACAAGGGAAAAATAACACCAAAGTAATAATAAAGTGTGAGTCAGCGCATGAGAAAGCATACAATTGCATGAAACATCTTATCATTACGTAGAGTGTTGAATTACATTGAGTTTAAAAGATGTTTACAAATTTTGAGTAATTAAAATTGAAGAAAAAAATCCAAAGAAAACACCCCTAAATTTAATTGTCCACCGCATTCTCATCCTATGGAGTCATGGAATTGCATCACCTGGAAATCAAAGTGGTTGACAAAGGTTCTTTAGAATGGTTGGAGCAAGACACGCTACACATATACATCTTTAATGTAGTTCATTAGAGCGCGAAACTTATCATCTTGTCGTGGAGCTTGCCTTCGTGCCAAATCCCTATCGTTATCTATGTATTGTAGGATCTATTGATGTTGTCTCTGAAGTTTCGTGATTTGTTCAACTTGGCGTAGATATAATTCTTGAAGCATGGTTTGCTTTTATCCAACAAACGTGTGGCTTTGAGAAAACGTCTCATGCTTTTGCTGAAGATTCTGTTCTTGTAACAACAACGCATCCTGATTTGCTGAGATCACAAGTTGTTAGCCAATGGGCTCTACGATCTCACCACGTAGAAGGTTTTTCAGCCCATCCATATCCTTATCCCAATATTCGGGACCTAATTGTGGAATGTTGTGGCTAGCGGTGAAATTAGTTAGTGGCACTTCTCTTGTCTCACCATCTTGTACACTTTGGTGGAGTGGGTAATCAACAAGAGTAGGGTTAAATGAACTGGGCTCAGAGGTATTTGGATTTTGAGAAAAGCGGTCAGTATGGCTATGCGAAAGAGTAAATGGTAGGCTTGGAGCAATGCCTACTCACTCATCTATTTTGTCAAAGTCATCCGTTGAAAAAGTTTCATCCTCAACTAATTCAATGTGTGGTGGCAAATTGACTTTGGAATTGGATTTTGGAGATTGTTTTGTAGGTGGGGAAAATAATGCGGTGGAGGATGGAGGTTGGTTCTTCAGATCTTTCAACTTCTTTTATTTCTTTTCTATTGCCTATCTCAATCTACATTTCTTGGCAGGGGTGGATGCGATAGTTGGAAAGATAACGAGATCTGTTTTCTTTTATCCTTTGAAGCTTTTTCAATGTATCATATATCATATTTTAATAATTTTTTAAAATATTATGCGATGTGATACCTTCATTTCTTTTCGCAGGCTCCTCATCTCTACTTGAAATGGCATTGAGGACAAGTTGCACTACTGTGGAAGACAAGAAAAGGTAGCCTCTCTTTTTCATGAAGATAACTCGAATCTCCATTGCTAGGATGCGACCAACATCTATTGGTATAAATCGCATAATGCAATATATAGTAATTACTCTGCTAATGATGCCCACTTGCTGTGCATCGTAGACATCAACTTCTTCCTTACGAAATAAAGTCAAATGTTAGCATTTAGAGTTAAGGACTTGACTGCTGGGTGTTTGCACCCTTGAGGCATTATATTTCATTTCACAGCTGACTCTGTTACCACCGTCAAAGCATCATTGATTTCTGAGTCTGAAAGCTCTACGATGACTTTGTTTCCTTTGGCCTCCACATCGCATGGTAGATCATAAACCCCATTGACCTCTCTTGTGTTGACGTCAACGCGTTACCCTTCCAAAAATATTTAGTCCTCCCTTCTTATGTATCTTTCTGTTGTAAAACTGGTGGGCTGAACTGAGCTTCAAACTCCTATGACCTTGGAAAAACTTCCTCCAACCTAATGCATCCTCTAAAGCAGTAATAAACGCTAGGATCAACGCATCCTCAGGGTAATAACCCATTTCATACAACAAGTTAGGTGCCTTATCCTCATCTTCCTCTGGGGTCCGTGTAGGCATCTCACTTTCTTTTTCTCTATTCACTTTCCTCTTTTGAGCATGCCTCTTCCTTGGCTTCTGCCCATCTTCTTTCTTCTCTTTCTTCTTAGGCGCCAAATGTTTCTTCGACGTTCTTTCCTCCTCTTCTTTACCATTTTTTTCTTTCCCCTTATTTCCATCATTTTCTATTGCCTTCTTCTTCTTTTGATTCTCCCACTCTTTCTTCTATACTTTCTTTTCTTTAATTTGCCGCTCTTTAGCCAATCTTTGACGTTCTTCTTTCCTTATATTTTTTCCTCTCAATCACTATTCTCGTTCAATTCCTCCTCCAAAACTATTGTTGCCACTTCAAACTTATTTTCCTTTTTTTTTCTCTTTTAAAGCGAAAGGGAAAACGAAGCATTGTCCTTTAAGGCTTTCAAATTTTTCTTTGCTTCCTTGGTTCTTTCCAGCAACTCTTCAACAAGTGGCTTACTAGAACTTATAGAGTGGATTACCTCCTCTTCAACATTTCCCATTGCCTCATCTACAATACTAGCCACAAGTTCGACCGCATCACTTTCTACTACCTTAAGCACTTCTTCCCTAAAGTGGCTACATTGACATGCTTTCCTTTTTAATCTTCATCTTCTTCTTTCTTTTCTATTCAAATGCCTCAAACATATGCTTTAGTGACTTTTAAGGGGATGACCCAACCACTGTCTTTGCACGTTGGCTCACTTCCACAACCTCTTTAGTCCTATTGCCTTCCCCAATGTTTTTCAAAATTTCCCTAAGGACTTCTCTCTCACTTTGTCTCTGTCTTCCTAGGTTGTTCTTAACATGATGCGATGAGTAGTATGTCCTTTTGACTTATCAAGATGAGGATGAGATAGTTGTTCCTTCTCCTTTGTCTTACTTCGTCAGAGATTTGAACCCTAAACGTTAGTGAGACTCTAGTGAATCACGACTGGTGTGTTTTCAGTAGCTTTGGTGCTGGTCGAAGTTTTAATACTTTGCTTGGATGCCATTGATGAAGATTGGAAAAAAGACACGAAAGGACTCGCTGAAACTAGGAAAGTATATCAGAATTTAATCGGAGCTTGGGTAATCTTGAGAGCACTCGTTTGAAGGTAAAGAGTTTTTGAGCATCCGAAAGTGAGAACACGTAGCTGCCACTTCTATTTATAGGATGTGGTTGCTGCACGTGGTTCTAGGCTATTAGTGGAATGATTGAAATTTTGATGAGATTAGACCTTGATGGTGACACGAAACCGTAGTCATCCCAACGATTACAAATGTTTCATATTCTTGCTATGCGTTGGGATATTCCTAATGCTTACCTTTCCTCACAATACTCCTCCAACGCCTAAGTTACTCTCAATCAGTTTTAAACACATGCGGTCATCAATCAAACCAATTTCTTTAAAATATGAATTTAATGAAAGTTAAAAGTTAACAATGTGAATACTAAAAAAACAAAATTCAAACAGAAACAATTCTAAGTAAACAACTAAAAGATAGAGGTACTCCTGAAGTTGATGTTTACTATTATCCAGCGCAGAGATCCTCTACACAGGCACTTCACAATGCTTCAGTGAGATTAATTGAGTACTTTGTCTTATCAATGCTTCTTCCATTGTATGATTTGACTTTTTGCCTGTTCACTTTAAGAGCATTTGAGCCATCCTGTGTAATGAGTTCCAACGCACCGTGTGAAAATATGGTCTTGTCAAATATGGTTCTGTCCACCTTGACTTCAATTTTCTTGGAAAAAGACGTAAACTTGAGTTAAAAAGTAAAACTTGTTATCCAACATAAAATTCACGTTTACTAATGTAGCTATTAATCCACGCCTTAGTCTTTTCCTTGTATATCTTAGCATTCTCATACGCCTCTCATTTCCATTCATCTAATTTGTACAATTATAATTTTCTCATATTGTCTGCACTATAAAAATCAAGGTTTAGCTTTTTCATCGCCCAAAGAGCTTTATATTCCCATTCTAGTGGTAGATGGCATGCCTAGACAAAGACCAACACATAGGAAGAAATTTTTATGGTGGTCTTATATGCCATTCTGTAGGCTCACATGGCTTCATTAGGATGATCAGCCAAATCCTTGCATGAGGTGTTGATTACCTTTTGAAGAATGGTTTTTATCTTTTGGTTTGAAATCTCTGCTTGCCCATTGGTCTATGGGTGATATGCGGTGGCTACCTTGTGATTCACATTAAATTTCATTAGAAGCTTATAAAAATGTGGTTAATAAAATGCGTACCTTCCATCGCTTAATAGTGCACGAGGTGTCCCAAGCGAGTGAAAATATTCTTTTTAAGAAACTTGCTCACTGGCACTACATCATTCTTTGCACAGGCAATGGTTCAACCCATTTAGACACATAGTCAACTGTGAGCAGAATATATTGGATGTTTTTAGAAATAAGAAAAGGTCCCCAGAAATCATTGCCCCATATATCGAAGAGTTCAGCTACAAGAATGGATGATAAAGACATATCATTTCTCTTAGAGATGTTTCATGTTCTTTGACATCTATCGCACTTCACCTTATTGCTCCTTACACCCTTGAACAACGTTGGCCAAAAGTACTCCATTGCAAAATCTTTGTTGTTGTTCCGTGACCATGAAATGTTTCATGTTCTTTGACATCTATCACACTTCACCTTATAGCTCCTTACATCCTTGAACAACGTTGGCCAAAAGTACTCCATTGCAAAATCTTTGTTGTTGTTCCCTAACCACCGAAACGTCCTCCATATAGGGCTTCATGACATTTTGAAATTATTTCATTTGTTTCATATTCTGAAATACATCGCCTCAAAATATGACCAGGGACCAACTTATAGAGGAATGGTTCATCTCATCTCTAAAACTTGCAATCATGAAAAATATTTCTTTGATGATGGTTAAAGTGCGACGACCATTTCCTGCATACTATATAGTTGACAATATTTGCATACCATGTTTCCTGTGTGTCCAAACTTAACAACTGTTCATCAAGGAACGCATCCCTAATATCTTAATTATTTTTCTTAATTGAAGCGTTTTCCAGTCTTGATAAGTGGTCAGCTACTTGATTCCTTGTACCCTTTCCGTCGATCACTTCCAAATCAAACTTTTGGAGAAATAAAATCCATCTAATCAATCTTGGCTTTGTGACTTTCTTGGCCATTAAGTATTTGAATGCTGAGTGATCAATGTGCACTATCACTTTGGACTCAATTAAGTAGGCTCTTAACTACTCCCACACAAAGACCACTACAAGCAACTCTTTTTCTGTAGTGGTATAAACTTTTAGTGCTTCGGTTAGAGTTTTGATCGCATAATGTATGGGATAAATCATTCTCTCTTTCTTCTGACCGAGCATGGCATCGACGACCACATCACTGGCATCATAGATTAATTTAAAAGATTGAGACCAATTGGGTGAAACAAGAATCGGTGCTACTATAAAAACTTATTTCAACATTTTAAACGCTTTGACATATGAGTCTGAAAAATCGTAAGGTGCATTCAGCCCAAGTAAATTACTGAGAGGCTTGGAAATCTTAGAAAGTTCTTTGATGAACCTTTTGTAAAATCAAGCTTGTTCCAGAAAGCTCTTCAACGCCTTAACATTAGCAGGTACAGGTAAGGTTGCAATCACACCAACCTTTGCTGGGTCACAAGTTTCTTGTAGCCGCATTAAATTTCCTGTAATCACACCAATCACACCAACCTTTGTGGCCAAATTAAGTTCCCTGTAGTTCATTCCATATGCACCACCCTGTCATTGTTCTCATTGGAATCAACTAGTTGTTACTGTTTGACACTACTGTAACATCTTCCTTCTTTGGAATGCATTGAGCAAGACTTACCTAATCATTGTCTACGATAGGATAGATCACTCATGCATCCAACTACTTAATAATTTCTTTTTTACTACTTCTTTCATTGTTGGATTATGTTTGCGCTGACACTACACTACCCCTGCACATCGTTCTTCTAATCTTATTTTGTGCATGCAGTATGAAGGGTTGATCCCTCTTATATCTGCTAGTTGTCCGTCCCATAGCCTTGCTATGTCGTCTAAACACATCTAGCAAATATTTTCCCTATAATTTTTTTTTAACTTGGATGAGATGATTAGTGGTAAAGTGTTGTGTATTCTCAAGTATGCATACTTGAGATGCACTGGTAAAACTTTCAATTCTAATTTTGGTAGCAAGGTTTCTTTCTTTCTTCACTACTTTCATTCAAATTCAAATGTTTTGGTTTCCTTTGAGTCTTTGATAATGTGCTGACTTTCTCAAAGTCATCATACTCGAAAATTTATTATGCATAGGCCAGTAAGTCCTCAAGCGAATTCTGCTCTATACACTTCCATTCTAGCGCATTAATTGACTGACAGGTCTCTATCCCATCTGGATATTTCAATGCATAAAAAACGTTGAATTTAACCTTCTGATCAGCTACCTACATAGTTAGTTTACCTTGTTGAACATTGATTAGTGCTCTGCATGTGGATAGAAATGGCCCCCCCAAAATAATTGGAATCTCCTATCTTTTTCATAATCCACGATAATGAAGTCTACGGGAAAATGAACTTGTCTCCTGGACATGGATGTCCTCAACCTTACCTGGAGGATGTGCGATTCATTTGTCTGCCATTTGAAGTGACACGGTGGTAGGTCTCGCTGCCCAAATATCTAACTTTTTAAACACTGAAAGTGACATAAAATTGATTGACAGGTCTCTATCCCATCTGGATATTTCAACGCATCAAACACGTTGAATTTAACCTTTTGATCAGCTACCCACATAGTTAGTTCATCTTGGTGAACATTGATTAGTGCTCATCCTATGGATAGAAATGGCCTCTCCAAAATAATTGGAATCTCCTATCTTCTTCATAATCCACGATAATAAAGTCTACGGGAAAAATGAACTTGTCTACTTGAACTCGGATGTCCTCAACCTTACCTTGGGGATGGACGATTCATCTATCTGCCAATTAAAGTCAGGTAGGTCTCTCTGCCCCAATATCTAACTTTTTGAACACTGAAAGCGACATCAAATTGATGCTAGCTCCCAGATCGCATAAAGGACGACCTAAATCAATTCCTCCAATAGAGCAAGGAAATGTGAAACTGCTCGAGTCCTTCATTTTCTCAAGTATTCCCTTCTTGAAGAATGCACTGGTTTCTTTTGTTAAGGCAACAATCTTGTATTGGTTAAGTCTCCTCTTCTTTGATAAATTATTGTAAAACTTAATAAAAGAAGAAGAAGAAAGAATAAAACTAGGTGTACGTGAAAAACCCTAGTTCAGGGAGAAAAAGCCACATTATAAGCCTTTTGTATATTTCTCTTTTTTACAAAAGAATACATAGGATGAAATATTTATAGGCCATAATAAGCCTTGACAAAAAAAGGAAATAAACAAGGGTATAAAAGATTACACAAATATCCTTAGTACAATTATTTCAAACAAATATTCTTGAGAAATTTTACATAAGAGAGCATCTGGTCTAACGCCTAAACTAATGGGATATTGATGTGAATTTGCTTAAGTACATCAAAAAAGCATCGAAAATGTCCATCAGTTTTCATCTTTAGATGGTGGGGAAAAGGAGGCAGTAGACTGATTTCAGAAGTCACCGCCTTGTTTGTTGATGTACATTGGTCGATACATGTGTTTCCCTCGCTGTCCCTTTTTCTCTAAAATAAGAATTCTTTGGACTAATGTGAATTGTTGGTTGTTATTGCTGATCTTCTGTTGTTGAAGTTATAACATCTGATCTCTCTGAAGTTTTGGGGTCTGGTTTGTCTTGTGCAACTTTTCCACTTTTCAATTTCATTGCTTGAAATTACTCTTTTCCTCTATTACCTACATTCCTGGGGACTTTAGTATTACTGGACAAACTACCTTGAAGCCTAACTTTTAAATCACCAGCTAGTTGGCCTACTTGTATTTCCAGATTATGGATGGAAGATATCTGACTCTATAGTAATGCACCATTCTAATGGCACCTTGGTAGGAATGGGCGCCTGATGCGACTTCTACCCTTGATGCGAGTTCTGATATCCTAGGTGAAAGCCTGGAGGTCTGCGTTTGCTTTCATTATGCCCCCTCCTTACCTATCGTGCTGTTGATTCCCTCCCCACCTAAAATTAGAATGGGTTTTCCATCCTAGATTATAGGTCTTGGAGAATGGATCATGTTTAAACACAAAGACTCAGAGTTGTGAAGACACATATCATAACTGTGCGACTCACTGCATTCTAAACAACTAGTTCTATCCAGTTGTTGATAACTTTGACTTGATCATTTGTCCCGGTGCTTTGACTAAATACCAATGATTGTATCAAAGATGTCATTGTTGCCATCTATTGCTGAAGGATAGTAACTACATCATTGTCAATTCTTCCCGATTCATTTTTCTTTCTGTCTGATCTTGACCCAAAATTATTGTTTTCCAATTCCTCTGTATTTGTGGAGTCTATCTAAAATATCCTTTGCCTATGTATAAGTTTTGTTCATAAGTTTCCCTGTTCCAGCTGTTGCTGCATTGGCTGTTTGTTGAGCGCTTTTATTAAGCCCATCATAGAATATTTCCATTTGCACACATTCTGGAATATCATTATGCAGAAAAAATCTTCACGGCTCTCTTTAAAGTGTTCCATGTGCCACTCAGAGTCTATTTGTTCTTCTGTTCAAAATTGGCTATATTCTTTCTCCTTTTTGCATTCTCAGTTAGTGAGAAATAACTTTTAAAAAACTTTTGCACCATGTGATTCGAAGTTGTCACATCTCCCGCATCCAGTCAATTCGCCTACTTTTTGGCATCATCCCTTAAGGTGAAAGGGAATAATGTAAGCCTTATTTCATCTTGTGTGATGTTTGGGAAAGAAAATGTGCTGCAAATTTCTAGAAAATTGGTTAAATGTTCATGTAGATCCTATCTTTGAAATCTCCCAAACTGACCAGCTCTCTGGATCACTTGCAACATGACCAACTTCATTTCAAATCTGGCTCCTTTGAAAGTTGGTCTTGTGATGCTTCAAACAAAATTGTAAAGACTTGAAGAAGTACTGTCTCTGATTGGGCTATTAATGTCATGAGCAATCAAGATAGGATGCTCAGGGTCTCTGCCATCTCCATTAAAATTTTGAACTGGATCTCAATTGCGCAAGGGAAGATTTAACAGAAATATTACTCAAATTTATTGGGAAAATAAAAATACCAATACATTGAAAATAATTATAGAAACAATTTATGTAAAATAATAAGGCTAAACATGCATTCTCGACTCTAAATCTACAAATCACCAATTGTGAGGCCACCACCACTTGGAATTTTTCCTATCCTCTAGGTAGATGATGTTTGATTTGTGGGAACCTTTTTGGGACTTGGGAATTTTTCTCTAGAAAGGAAATAACTTTTTATGTCAATCTCTTTTTTTCTTTTGTGTTGAATTATGTTATCTTCTGTGTTCATTAAAACATTGAATAGACCAATTAATAACTTTTTTCTTGTAGAACAAGAAAAGGAGGTTAGAGAAATTTGTGGGATCACGTAGGTGAATCTCAACGTTTCGCACAATTATTTAATGTCAATCAAATCAAAATTAAATCAACAATTAATTAAATCATATTTAATTAATATTCCATGAATCTTTCTCATATCTTTTAATTTTAATTAAATTAAATTAAATTAAATTAAACTAAACTATTAATTAATTCTACAATTAATTAATTACTAAATTAAATATCTTATATTTGATTGAATTCTAATTTGAATCATATTCAAATATAATATTCTCTCACAACCTTTAATTTAATTAAATAAAATATAATTAAACTAAACTAAACTATTAATTAATTCTACAATTAATTAATTACTAAATTAAATATCTTTAATTTAATTCTGATTTGAATTATATTCAAACATAATATTCTCTCATAACGTTTAGTTTAATGTGTATCATATATGCATTAAATTTAATCTATAGTTTTAATATGAATCTAATTCACATTAAAATAATATTTGAACTTATTCAAATATTTTAATCTCTCATAACCTAATTTTGAATCACATCTAAAATAATTATATTATAAAGTTTAATTAAGAGATGAACTTTATATTATAATGTATCATTATACATCATATTAATTTCTTAAGTCAATTTGAAAATTTCAAATTATATACAAGATATATTAATCTCATTATCCTTACGAGCTAGGAAGGGGACTTAATGGACCTATAGATCAGAAGCTACAGTGATATGAGATTAATTTGCTCAACTCATTAACCACATTAATCAATATTTGTTAAGTGTGTGTACACTCCATTAAAAACTCACAGTCAAACTCTTCTCACTGTAGATATATTTCTGTGTCCATGGATATAGACCAATAACAACAAGTTAGTCCTTCACAAGTGTTCGTACCACCAGTTGGGTCAAATTACTGTTTTACGGTTGGGTTACTATTTAGTCCTTAAATACCAATGCTCCTCTAATGAACAATATGTTTATGGTCCAACTAATAAATAGAAATCCTTCTCGTGTTCTAGAGAGGGTAGAGCCCTTTGTTCAAGTTCCCGAAGATACAATATAAGAGCCACTCATCTACTTATCCTTAAATCGAGAAAGAGTAAATTTCGTCTTGTGTGATTATGTTCCAAGCTCGCCATTCGGTCCTGTCCCCAAAATGGTAGGCTTATTGAGTCAACAATTTGGCCACTCTCACCTGTACAAATCAAAGAACAATCCCTTGTAAACAGAAGTTCATAATACACTCAGGATTAAGACTAAGTTGCCTAGGTCATCCTATTGAAATAGAGACCTAACTAGTCAACATAGTTACATCTTGTGGTTACTATTTCGTGGTCCAGCCTTATGCAAACTCATTGGATAGGATACCCCCACTCGTGTGTCACCTACACGAACATGTTGGATCATCTGTGTTTGTATCATAAATACAAAGTGAGTAGGTACCATTGTGTTACCAGGATAAGGTACCCAACCATATCCCTCTATAGTCTCTTTAAGCTGTATCTCGAACATTAATCCCTGTATGTCTCTCATAAAGTTCAGGACTCATAAATCAGATCAGGATGTTAGTTTATTGGATTTGGGTTAATAAGACAAAAATAATCAAATAATTAATACCTCTTTATTAAAATTGGAATAATAACGGTCAACGGATTACATTTACTATCTACGAGTTTTTAGGACATAAAATCAAACAAAGCCTTCACTTATATATTGTTTGAAAAACTCTCTAGCTGAGTTTCAATCGCTACTACAAAAACAAGACTACTTGACACTTAAAATTTCACATTACTTGATGATTTTATAAAAATTTGTCAAGTAATATTAAAAAAAACGTCAAGAATAATGAAAAGGAGAAATAATGAAGATTTTTTTTTGGAATTTTTTTAATACTTGACGGTTTATACCTGTAAAGTTAAATTTTTTTTGTTTGACGATTTTTTGCTGTCAAGTATTATTATTTTAATTAGATGACATATAGATTTTTTCGTTCCCCCAAAGTCATGCGCAACACTTTCTTCCTCCCTCTTCGTCCGTCTCACTTTTTCGCAAACACAAAAATACGAAACCGTAGTCTTCGTCTTCGAAAAACTTTCCCTTCTTCGTTGGTTCCAAATCATTCACGATGAGTTCGTGGTGAGTTTTAAATATTTTTCTCTTTTTCTCAATGATTCACGGTGGTTTCAAATCGTTGGTTCGACGCTGTCTCGGTGAGTTCACGAATTGTTCCATTCAAATTGTTGGTTTCAAACCTTTTTACATTAGACAGTAGGTGAGTCTAACATTCACTTTACTACTTGAATACCTAGCATCACCAATATATGGTTTGCGAACTCACTCCAAGTTAACCGTTTAAACAGTATGTGTCTTGCCGACTATTCTAGGGTTATACGATGCATTGGAGAGGGTTATGTCATTATTGTGGAACTGATTAGATTACTTTTTGGTCACTCCTTACTAGAGGTCAATTCATTTTTTTGAATATGTCTTCTATATATAGATGTTTTATTTTTCACTGTATCTAGTATCCTTTGTCTGTTTATGCATGTAAACATTATACCTCGGTAAACACCATAAAGGCAAATCTCATTCCTCAACAATTTTGTATAATATAAAGAGGAACTAAGATAACAGACATGACTTAGACAAGCAAGACAACTCTGAATTACTCGTCCTTTAATCAAGCTTGGAGGTGGAAAGTATTCACTTTGCGGAAAAGACTTCAATATCAGCACTTCTAAGAACTCCTAGGATAGGCTTTCGATTTATATGGATTTCGCATTGCATGGCTGGGAACGGGCCTTAAGCACTAAAAATGGCTTCTGAATAGAATAGAGGGAAGGTAATTGGGAAGTAAATAAGTCTTCTTTTTAATATTCGGGTATGCCCATTAAAGTAGTAAAGGCTGGCAGGGAACGACCAATCGTTGTAATAGAAAGAGTCGAAGAAGCTCGAAGGCAGCAGTCAAATGATAAAGGAAGGCAAAATCAAAGGTCGAAGGAAGCAAATTAAGAGTCTTAGGGAAATACTTTAGCTCTCCAACTGGCTCTGCAACTCTAGGGGATTCAAATCCAGCCGACTTCCTAAGGGGCCAAACGTACATAGATCCCTCAAACTAGTAATGGAATTGGATGACTCGGAACTACGACTTTCAGTAGATAACTGAAAACTGGCATTTAAACTATATGGTTGGCAACTACAGGGCCAGGGACAGATGTCAAATCCACTCCAATTTTGGCTATTACATAATCTTTAAACTTTACCGAAATATGCCCAGTTCCTTCCGAAGGGATCTCATTATCTTAGATAGATATGTAATTCGCGGCTACCAAGTTTCCAATTACAGGGTCCCAATTATCCATAGAAATTTCGTGGGCAGACATGCTCTTGATTCAGCATCTTTAGGAGCGCATTTTTATGGGGCTCTGAAAAACACGACTGAATATGCTTGTAGGGGTCTACGCCTTAAAGCCTTCTACGACCTCTTCCACTTCCTTTATCTTTCTTCATTGCCATCTTCCTTTTTCTTCCAAGGACAGCTTTGAGAGAAGAACTTGTGGCTCCTTTTCATTCATTCTTTCTTCACGAGCTTGTAGAGAGCCCATGAATCAAAAGATTTATCTTTCTCAATAGCAACAGCAATATAATTGAATTTCAGGTCGCATGATTTTTTTTAATTACTCGAACATCCTCCAAATTATCACCATATCTGCACATTTGATTAACAACAACCAATACTGATGAAAAAAGAATAAAAAAGGAATGATGAAATTTGCATACTGAGTGCTTTAAATTCTCCTATCAAGGTTTGATGATACTCTTAGTCGGCTAGTAGATAAAGGTACGAGGGGACGAAGTGACTTGGCCAAGGGATAGGGTTCCAAAGGAATATCTTCTTTTATTAAGCGAAATCGATTTTTCATCTCTCGACTTGCTTATTGATTAAATATCCTTTGAAATGAAGCAAAAAGTACACCCCGCCCTTAAATTTAAAAAATATGATTAATTCCCTCGGGGATCCTTGTTTGATCTTATTAACATCTTGTTTCCTTTTTTTAGTAATGGGACGTATATATCAAAAGTTCAATGTGAAATTTCTTTTGTATCGTACAAATTCCATTTGTGTATGTGCTCCCGGGAAAATATAGGACTCTTACTTTTGTTTTCACATGGAGTCATAAAAAAAAAAAGCCAGGTCGGGTACGGTATTCCTTAGAATCCTGAATATGATGCTACCAATGATTGTACTATTCCACATATGTCTTTCTCCCATTCATCGGTACTAGTTGAAGAAATGGAAATTCAGAAATGTGAAACGAAAAAACTAAAAAAATCGATAATAATAGGATCCAAAACGAAATTATGCTATTTCTATATATATGGGTCTGTGTAGCATTTCCAGGATATCGTTATGATCAATTAATGGGACTTGGCCGGAAAGTGTTCTTGCCTATATCATTAGCTCGGGTAGTCGCCGTTTCTGGTCTTTCAGTCACCTTTCAATGGCTCCCTGAATTATGTTATAGCAATTTCCCTCGTTGAGTAATGGGAAGCAAGTCCCCGAAAATGCCCTATTAAGTTGGGGCCCAAAATCTTCCTTGCTGAGACTTGACTTGTAGTCTTACTACACTACACCACACGAGTGACAGGTGAAGTTGGAGCAGACACGATCAGTATAAAGAATGTTTCTCGAGCCCATTCAGAGTCTAAATAAGAAGATATCTATTATCTATTCTCTATTTTTGTTTTAAAGTCCCTATCGACGCTCATGTTGGTGAATACTAGCTCCGATCTTGGGTGTAGGGAGAGAGAGAGAGTAAGGGATGCCGAGATCACATCTTCTCGTTACTCTTACTATACATGCTCGACTAAAGGAGCGTAGTTACCCCTGAAAAAGAAGAAGACAAACATTTCACTACTAAGAAAAGAGGGGAGTTTCGAGTAGTCGATGATTCTAGACAGGTAGGTCACTATTCTCCTACCTTTTGTCTTTGTTCTTTAGGGTTAACTTTTTCTTAAGCAGATATCGTTGGAGATAAGTGATATTTTAAGAGAATCGAATGAGAAGAAACTAGAAATAAAACAATTGAAAATTGAGTTGAATAGAAGAGAGAAGATAAAGTCTGAGGAAATTGTGGAGGAATTGAAGAGATTAATTACAACATTGGAGAAAGAAAAAAGTACATTGAGGTCACTAAATCATTTTTAGTTTTTGGTTGGAATAAGTGAAAAATGTGTTTTTTATTTATACAAATTTCTGCGTTCTCATTCTCTAAGACTGGATACTTCTCATGTACAAATGAAAAAAACAAAAACTTGAAGATACATGGAAAAAGAGCTGAGAGTCGTCAGGTGTTGGAAACCCATAAAAATAATTGGAAATGGTGAATAAACACCTAAATGGTTGTAGTGAGGTAATTTTGATTCACGTAATCTGGAAGGGTGTTTGTTCTGTTTACCAATTGTTCAGATTGTTTGATTTCTTATGAAATCACTGCCGATGTGGCCTGCTTGTATACACTGCATGTGATAAAATTGCCTGCGTATACTGGTTACATACGTCAATGTAGTTTACGTTGAATTTTTTGGTCAAAATTTTCATCGTGACGTCTTATTATCTTCTTTTACTTTTTCTTTAAGTATAAATTAGGTTCATCTAGAATTCTTTCAAAGAAGAAGATATGGGCCTATCGTTGCAAAAATTGAAGAAACAATTGAAGGAAATACAGCAAGAGAGAGACAACATTGTGCATGAGCTATCACATCTCAAGCAACATTTGTTGGAAAAGGTTTCTTGTCTTCACTAGTCTTATGGGTGACAAGATTTAAGTTTACGTCATTTGAACTAATTGAATCTTTGATATGGTTATGAATTTAGACTCCTAAATGCCTAAACGCCATAATAATGATTATCAAACAGGTTAGATGTTGCATTTAGAGAAAGCATTGAATCATGCAACGCGACACAGAAGGAGGCTGAGATGTATGGTAACTATGAACTCCATAAATATAAGAAAATTATTGAAGATCTTAACAGAAAACTTACAAACTGTATGAGTATTATAGATTCCAAGAACATTGAGATATTGAATCTTCAAACTGCACTAGACCAATACTATGCAGAAATTGAAATTAAATTTGCAACAACTTATAGCAATATGCAATGATTATCTAAGCGCGTAATTATTTAATTGTGTTGCAATCTTATTCTTACTTTGACGGTTCAATACTTGGACAATTTTATTCTCTTTCTATTTATGATAGGTTTTCTTTTTGGTTTGTGTTTTTTGTTTAATTTCTCAATAAATTTCAATTTATCAATTTCTCAATAAACTTTCAGTTTTTCAATTTCTAAAAGAGCATGGGAAGACATATTGCTTTATGTTTTTTGTTTTTTTTTGGATAGGTTGTTGGTATATGTATTTTTGAATAGACACTTATTTTTTTCATATATATTAGATATATAGGTATATGTTCATTGCTATAGATTTTTGGAGATATATTTGTTGTTAAGGATTAGCAATATGCATACATTGTGGATACTGGTCATAAAACGATTTGTTATGTGATCATTCTTTATGTTGTAAGTGTATATATAATGACCAATGCAAGTATGTTTGTTGAAGGATATATATAAGATATTGTTAGTCCTTTGTTGAAATGATGTAAGAAGTTAATTTGGGTTAATTGTTAGAAGAAACTAATTTATTAGTGTTCAATCATGTTTAGTTGGACTGTTTTATGCTGCATATACAATTTTTGGACTGCAAAACAGGTGCAAACACATACATGTGCAATTCTATGGGTATTATAAATTTTAAATAAAAAAATATATATCCTGACGGGCAAAAAATGTCAAGTATAGTATGGACTTGACAGGTAAAGAAAGTCAAGTAAAACATATACTTCACAGGTATAACATATCAAGTGAACTATAGAAAAAAAGTCTCTTATTCTTGACACTGGATCACTTGACGTATTTAAAAACATCAAGTAATCCAATACTTGACAATGCAAAAACATCAAGTAATGCAATTTTTGTAGTAGTGAATACACATTAAATTGAACCCTACAAATGAATAAATTAAGCTCACTTAGTAAACTATCTAAATTTTCCCGACAAAGACACCAAAAACTTATTGTGAATCTATAATGTTGATTAGGTGTTATGTGGTGGATTGCTTTGTATGTGTTGAAGTGATATGAATGCTGTTGCATTACAAGTTTTCCTATTCAAATCCAAGTATAAACTCAAATAGGTTCCTGGTGAGTCTAGGGTCGAACACAAGGAAAATGTTGCTTAATTTGTGAGTAAAAGTCTTGGTCATTCGTGAAGTGAACCACAATTAAATAAAGTCAGGTTGAATATGCATCCTAAATTATACTACTATTGCCTAGCGGTATACGATGGATGTGTATGAAAAGTAGTGAAGTAATCAGCCTTAAAGCTATGCAAGTATTGGTTGTAGAAAAATATGCGATGAGATAGGGTTAAGAAGTTGTTCTCTAGTCCTTTAACAAATACAATTATCACTCATTCGCCCAAACACTAATTAAGGCAAACTACCTTTCTAGGATATAATGGTATGCGATAAGTTTAAGCTTATTTCTAGGATATCTTATATCTTTGTTCAACTTGGTCTCAGTCACTTACTCTTTCGAGCAGTTAACTTCCTTCACTTGCATTGTTCTCATGCTTATCTTACATGATTGAGTTTAACTTCCTAATCCATTGACATATTTAGCTACTCATGTGAGAAATGAAGACAAGAGATGAAGATTATTGATGAAATTTGAAATGATCATATTGATAATAAGACTTCGTTACAATGTCAAATTTTCTAATACAATCGGTAATTGGAAAGAAGGTAAATGTAAAAAAAATGATAAAACCCAAGTCATGTATCATAATTTCTTGGTTTTCTAGGTTGGTTGATGATTGTATAGCTTCTAGACTATAGAAGAATGGAGTATGAAGGTAATCTAGGAATTTGACAGAAGTCAACTTGAATATTTGGGTATGCGTGTGTCTTCTTGATCTTCCATACTGATATTTATAGGCTTCCAACACTCATCGTCTACTAAGCATGTTTCGTGTTTTTCGACGGCTATTTTCACGCTTGTGGGTCTCGTCTACCATCCGAAAAAGACGTGCCGCATTTGATCTTCAGCGTCTAGCTCTTTTAAGCGATGGAATGCCTATGTGTTTTCAAAGCCTATTAGATTTTCTGGTACTACTTCAAGTAGTTTCATCTCTTTACATTATGCAGTATTGCTTCACAGCCTTGCCTCTTGCTACGCGTTGAGATTAATTGGTAGTTGCTTTAGTCCAATTCCTTCTTCTTTTTCTTTTTTTCTACAATAAAAAACATCAAGAAGTCATAGTTTCGAAGATCCAACGCTTCGTAAATATTTGAACGCATAGTAAACAATATGCATAATTTCTAAGTATAAATGATGTATTTTCTACTACTTTTCCTTAATTAGCTTGAATAAAGAGGAACAACAACTTGTATTCTACAAGTTGTCAATAATTAAACTTGATTAACCATGTTAAGAATGAGGGAATTTTCCAAGATAAACCACAAAAAAGAAAAGTCTTATTAGTTATGCAGTATAATTCTTCCCTAGGTTAATTAATCTATTGCTACCGAATATCAAAATACAATTACATGTCACGTGTTGCAAATTAAATCATAGGAATTGATTATACATCCTTAATAAAAAAAATGCATTCATAATCTGAGAAGGAATTAAAAGACAATACAATAATTGAATATAAATGATCTAAACCTCAGAAGTGTGCACAATTGGAGAAAACTACTGTACGTCTAAACTAGAGAACGCTACTTTAGCCCATAATATTCACATGATGTACATTAAGCATTTGTTTGATAATGTCTATCTTATGTATGTTGATTAAGCATGATCTTCTTTATATGATTGAATATCATGTGAAGTTTGATTGATGAACATGTAGACAAGTTTACCATGTATTTGTTATTATATTAAATTATGTGGGACCTATAAAATCCCAAGTTTTCAGCAATTTCTAAATTTAATAATTAATTGATTGGACTTCGGTTCTATAATTTTGGTTTTGGAGCAAAATTAGGAAGTTAAACTTAAATTGAGTTGATAAAGAACTTTGGATTTAATTTGAATTGAAAGAATTGTGGTTTATTTTGGATTTTCAAATTTAATTAGATTATGGAATTTCTAACCCCATTTAGTTCGTGAGCAGAAAATTATTTTGAAAAACAAAGAATTTTGTGGAAAACAAAAACAAATTCTTATTTTTACTATATTCAAAAGCACTGGTTGCATTTTGAATTTTGCATTAAAAATTCAAAATTTATGTTTGGTTGTAAGTTTGAAATTGCAATAGTGTATCTAATGTTCACAATTTCCAAAAAACAAAATCTAAAAACAAAGAAAACGACAATTTATTGTTTTCCAAATAGACTATTTCAAGTGTTGTTTTTAGAAATCATTTTTAAAAACATGTATACCAAACACATTTGGATTATTTTCTTTGTATTTCTTGTTTTTGAAAACATAAAAACGAAAATGAACCACAGACCAAATGAGACCTAATTTAATTAAATTATGAATTCTTAAATTAATTAAATTATGAATTTTCTAATTAAATAAAATGTGGGTATCAGGATTAAATTATGTCATATTCAAAAAGTATGTTATAATATTATTGGCTTGACTTGTTTCTTTTCGGTCCTCAATGATGTGAATATCTCTTACCCGTATTTATTTCTTATTCTCTCTCTTCATGAACTTAGTTGTAAAGTGGTTAAGATTGTTGTGAACTTAGTTGAAGATCTTGGTTTTGTTAGAGGTTGGTGAGGATATTCTCTCAGATTTGCAGAATTTATATATATAACGTGAATGGCAGAATTGGGGGATTCATCAAGATTAACAAACTTTTCAATCTTTGTGAAAAGGGGTGTTTGCTTTGGCTGAATTTATTCACATTATCATTACGAGCTCAGAGTATTGTTTATAGTTTGTTGTTCCTATTGTTAACTGATAAAGTACATCCTGCATTTAAAAGGTTTTTTGTGTTAGAGGGAGCCTAACACTAACAGTCACAGTAAGAGAACTTCTGCAGGAGGAGTTTGGTGATGAGTAGAAAATGATCAAAGAAAGCAAAAGATGCAAGATATAGGATGTGTCGTGGACATATCTATACTCTCTAACAAGGGAAGTTTGCAGTTTTATCCTGGTGACAAACAGTGGGAGCTGACTGATACAACGTCGAGATATCGAACTTGCATCAATGTGCTTGTAGTTATTATCACAAGATATGATTATGTTTGTAACTTTGTAAGCTGGAAGAGCTTTTAGTGATAATAATAAAATTGATCTTAATAGGGTGGAAACCCCCCAGATGTAGGCCATTATTGCCGAACTGGGTTATCAACGTTCGTTTGTATCTTACTATCTATCTACCTACTGTTGCATTGCATCTTGTACTAGCTTTTGAGTTATTAGCGTAACTGCTGATAGTATCCAATTTAACCATTCAGACTAATATATTTTTCAAAGTAAATCTAATGTATCTACTACTTTAGTTATCACTTTTTCTAATAAACTAAAACGTGGATTTTCTAATTAAATTATGTTATATCCAAAAAGGATATCTAATCTGTCTACTACTTTAATTATGATTTTTCTTATAAATTAAAATGTAGATTTCTTAATTAGAGAGAGTGTCTTATTTAAAAAGAAATTCTAATCTATCTATGAATTAAATTAATCTATTACTTAAGTTGTAGAAAAAAATTTCGGCCTTTAAAATACTAAGTCCAATTGTTTTAAGGGTCGACCGGATAAATAGCAAAATTTAATGTTTACTTTGGATAAATAGCAAAATATAATTTAAATTGTAAAAATGGCAAAATGAATTAAATATTATTAATTATAAATTAATGACTGACCAAAATA
>JBBPDJ010015510.1:0-26282 GCA_037974625.1 Cucumis cinereus | reverse complement strand
GGATGACTCTAAGGCTACCAGTGGCTATATTTTCAACATAGCAGGTGGAGCTGTTGCTTGGAAATCCAAGAAACAGATGATACTAGCCCAGTCAACGATAGAGTCTGAGATGATAGCACTAGCAACAACTAGTGAAGAAACAATCTGGCTTCGTAGCTTGCTATTGAAAAATAATCACGAGTGAGGTAAACCCAACTTGTAGACTGGAGATCCCAAGAAACAAGTTCAAAGGGTAATAACAGATCACAAGTGATATGGGTAGAATCATGCTAGAACGTTTAGGAGTTCCATTCTTATGATTAGCATGATTAGCGAATCAAAAGGTTGAACGTCGTTCTTAATGAGATTTATACTTGATGTCAAGTGGAGTACCTAGCTACAAGAGTACTCTTGATAGACTCACCTTTGTGGATGAGAAAGTGAGAGCCGCTTCCTATGGAATTTTAGGCAAATTCTCTAGAGCGTCCACTAAATTGGGATAAACGTGCAAGGCCTTAAAGCACGACCCTTTTAGAACTACACTTGAATAATGTTGTGTGTAAGATGTTGTTAGAGATAGAGTTCAAAACTAAGAGTTACTCTATCATATTCTAAATCATCTTTACTACGTAAAGGTTCAAGTCGACAGACACCTTTGCTTATGCATAGTATTATATGGATTGATAATGCTCGATGAAAAATGTTTTAAATATATATATATATATATATATATATATATTTCTTTTGGGGAACTGTTGTTAGGAAAAAAAATTTCAAGTGGAGGATTGTTGATGAAAAAAAAATAAAATATAAGAAAGAAAAGGTTATTCAACCTTTTCAGTCCACGTACGGCTGCAGAATCGGGAGCAGGTGCGGTCAAGGTGGAAGAGGGTAGAGCGCGTAGGCGCGTGGGCGCGACAGCCAGCCGCGCGAGTGGGCGCGTGGGCGCGGGCGGTCAGCGTTGGTAGGTCCACATGCGTCTCATCTGCCTCGGTTAGCGTGCACAAATCATGGCCTTCTCCCTCTATTTTTAGCCCACCTCATACCTATTTAAACCTCCCCTTCCCCCCTTCATTCTTCACTCATTCTTCACTACACTTCCTCTCTCTCTCCCATTCGTTTTTCACATTTTTTTTTCCACACAAGAAAAATTATTTCCAGTTTATTGTTTTTTTAAATACTTTGTTCTTCCGAGCATTTGTCTATCCAATAAAGTGTCAGTTTCCAATCGGTCTCTGTGCAATTCCGATCGAAGTTCAGGTTGTTTTATCCTGGGGACGTTGTGGCAAGATTATACTATTTGCACAACCGAGCAGAGCCGCAAAACGTCTTAAAGAAAGCGAGATCCGCGACTCAGCCAACCATACTAATTTGTTTTTTGTTTTGCACCTATTTAATTTCTTCTGTTCTATTTTCACCGACGGTATTTTTCCAACAGAAACTCAATCTAAACTCTTTCAGTTAAGGTGACCTCACAAACCTGTTCCTAGTCATACACGGAACATTCTAGTTCTAGGTTCTCCATCAACATGCAATCCAAATTGAACACTGGCTATATTATCTTGTAATGTAATTGTAAATTCTGCATCATGCTTTTGAAATGTATGGTTTGCTAGTCTCCATCGCTCTACTGTAGTGGTTCTGTGCAAAATTATTTGTATAATGATAATCATGTAGTTCCCAAAAATAAAAACTGTCGTAGGAAACACATAATGCTTACATCTCACACTATATTACGATGTACCACCACGTCGTTTCTTCGACACCTTCATACTATAGTAGACCGAGTATGGGGAATTGTCATTTTTTTACCAAAAAAAAAAGGTTTTTCCATTCAAAACCAACCTTCTTTTTAAAATCTATTTTTTTAAGCTCTTCTCCAACTTTTCAAACTTGAAGTGGAGGGACCCACCACGTAAATGTACAATTCTACCTTTAATAAATAGTCATCCAATTGCTTTAAATATGAACCCACCTAACTTACCAAACTCACATATTTTAAGTTAGAAACTTTAATATTCAGTTTCTCATTTTGTTTTCATGGAAAATGCTATACTTAAAGGTCCCAACTTCAGAGGAATAATTTATTTAAGAGGGTCTCCATGTCTGGAGGAACAATTTCTTTCCTTTTCCAGAGTTTCGAAAAACATAGGTACGCTAGAATATAGCTTTTGTATTGTAAGCCTGGGTGAAAAGTAGATTTTTTATTTTTTTCAGAAAATCACGACAATATGGAGCCAAAATTTTACTTTTTTATAGAAAGTTTTTAGTAACCAACGAAATTCTTACTTCTTTTTCACTTCTTTACGTTATAAAGGAGAATTCTTGTGTTTTGGGAGAAAGAGTGAAGAGGAAATTCAAAAAGGAAAATTATTGGAACATGATTGAGTGTGGAAAAGTACTTGATGGAGTTTTGTGATTTGTCCGGTAAAGTAAACTATATGAGACAAAGGACAAAAAGCCTATTTCTCGTAAATTCAACTTTTTCCTGAAGATGTCTTTGTTCAACTTTACATGAAATTTTGACTTCGTTGAACTTTACGAGAAAGTTGAACCAAGTAAACTTTCAGATAAAGTTGAACCAAGTCAACTCTCGTGTAAAGGTTAAACGAAATTCAACTCTCTCGTAAAGTTGACCAAGTGAACTTCCTCGTACATTTTTTATAGGGAAAAATATCATTTTGGTCCCTGAGTTTTGGTGAATATGTGCATTTAGTTCCTGAGTTTTTAAATTAGCCATTTTAGCACTTGAGTTTTCAAGAATATGTTTAAAAGGTCCCTCCCAACAAAAAAAAAAATCATAAAATTAATATAAAAAATTAAAATTAGGATTTTTTTAATCTTTATCTTTTCTCTCTCCTCCTCCTAGTTCTCTCTCTTGCTTCTTCATCCTTTCTCTCTCCTTCTCTCTTCCATCTCCATTACATACATAGAACCTTTTAAACCTATTCTTGAAAACTCATGGACTAAAATAACTAATTTGAAAACTCAGGACTAAATGTACCTATTTATCAAAACTCATGAACCAAAAGGGTATTTTCTCCCTTTTTATATATACTTTTGTACTTTTTCTTTCAGCCAGTAAGTTTTACCTTCACTTACAGAATGTGTCTCACGCGTTTGTTTGCTACGAAGGTTTTCGAATAAGGATGAACGAGAATACGCAGACGATAATCTAGGGAACGTTAGATGTGACATTTGTTTTCTGGACTTCTTGTTGGAGTTGCATAATATAAATGGGATTGACCCAAACAACTATGATCTCTTACTAAGAAGTTTTTATAATGTTGGACTCTATGGTTCCTACGTATTTGATACGAAATGATCAAGAACTTAGGTCCTTTTTAAGTGGTCATGATGACACATGTAGACCCCTATCTATCAACAAAGTCCAAACCTATGTATGTGACTTAAAGAAACCCAGTTGATCATACCAACCGAGCTTTCCATATAATTTAACTTAAGAATATCTGACCCTTTATTATCCTACACAACCTTCTTTTGAACAAAGTTATCTATTAGGTTATGCTGCATCACCAACCCCTTAGATAATAATGCTATCACCTATAACTTATTTGCCACAATTTCTTTGTTTATTCATACAATCTCGAGGATGATGCTCCATCATCCTCAGTGTACGAAATGGAGGATAATCTTTGCTTAGACGGAGGTTGGGCATAATGTAAGTGAGGAGAATGAGATAGAAGATGAAAATGTACGTGTAGAATGGGTTTTTGAGTTGGTGTAGGAGAGAAGAACGTGGACCAATAGGAAAACATTGATGAAGACGACTCAGACTACAAATGAGAATTACCAAAGGAATTAGATGACGAGTTTGATGATTTGTCAGACAGGTACATGCTTATGGGGAAGCTTTGAAGATAACAAACCTGAGTACTGTTTACAAACTAAAGCTTCAAGACGACAAGTACCTCAAGTAAATCTTCATGGCTTTGGGTTCGTCAGTATGAGGCTTCTTGAACTACATAAGGCTGGCTTTGGTTGTTGAAGGTACACAATTGAGAGGTAAATATAAGGGTGTCATGCTAAGCGCGATTTTGGTGGATGAGAACAGTCAAGTATATCCAGTTGCATTTGCTATTGTGGATGGTGTAATGAAGAGGCGTGGATGGTTTTTTTAATAGCTTAAGGAGGCAGTTAGGGCTATAATTGAACTTGTCATTGTATCGGATCACAAAGCAAGCATTGGCAAAGCAATCAATAAGGTATTTGCTTCTGCCTTTCATTGTTTCAACATTGATCATATAAGTCAAAACCCGGTCAAACATTTAGGTGTACATTAAAGGATTTTGATTATTATGAAATTCCATGCTCTCATGCGATTGCATTAGCCTGTTATTGGAACATTGGCACATACATGATTTGCTTCCATTGATTTGCTTCCATTCTTACAACATTCAAGCTTTTTATGGATCATACGCAGAACCCATTTTCTTGCATTACATATTTCAGAATGGCCTCAAAGAAATGACTGCGGAGACATCGAGATATTGCAACCTATGCATGTTGCTCAAGTTGGTTGTTGCCTGAAGATAATCATACCGTCTGTAGTTGAGGTCACTCAAATTAAAAAACGTACAAGGTGAGGTATGCGTCGCCAAAATCGAGTAACATGCCGACAACTATCGATGAAGATGTGACAAGAAGAGAAAAGAGATCACCCTAAATCCAATTTCAATTATTTACAGCGTAACATTCTTTAATTAAACTAACGTGATAGTAAAGTATCTAGCGTATATATCTCTAACTATATTTTCAAGCAAAGTACTAATTTTAAACAGAAAAGGAACAACATTGAAGATAATAATATGCACTAATAAACAACTTTACTCATAAATATTTGTACAACCAATTGACATCTAAAAATCTCCATATTTGATTGGGACAAGGTGGACATATTAGACCCAATTACAACATAATCGAAAATTTTAGCCAAAATACACCACAATTCTACTAACTAGTTGATGTGGTGCATCCTCAACTCGCTCCACCTCCCAATGAATTAGTGGCAGGTTAGGACACTTCAACATCACACCCACTTTTTGAAGTAATGCGAGTACAACAGTCTGCATACCACTAAATGAAACTCTAGTTTGGACAAAGTACATATTCTCTTACATGAATCCTACACAACTAACCTTTCTCACACCATATCTATTGTCACACCCCTTCCTAGACCCTTTTCTCTAAGTCTGGAAGAAGGTGTGAAGTCAGTAAGTATTGCTCTACTCTTACGCCACTTACTGACAGCTTACAATGACACTTACTGACAACTTACTAATCTACTAACTCTTAACTCGAATTAAAACTGAGAAAACAAGCATATTACTTCACATAAACATATCTAAAGTAACTCTACAGCACACACCATACTCATAACCAAAACTCAGTAACTCAAAAGACAAACACTACCAACCCTTCCTCACAACATGTTTACACAACTCAAAATGCATGGTTAAAATACACAACAACAAAAGAGACCTAAGGATTATAAGGCAAACTGATAGGTGTAGGTCAGGCTTGAAATCATGATCTCTACCTTGAAAGTGGATAACATTTTGAAATAATGAGCTAAAGGCCCAGTGAGTGGCTATTTTAAATAAACATGTTTATAAATCAAATACTTAAGAAATCTTAGCAAAGCTGTAAATAATTAAAAATTTTCTCTTTATTTTGATAGCGTCATGAAGTAAACTCAACATCGACAACAATAATCTTTCTGTAACTAGCTGGATCGTGGTAGAATTTAATCGATACCAACAACCGTAATCTTTCTGTAACTAGAAACGTTGTAGTAGAATTTAATCAATACTTACAACGATCCTCACTGAAGTGAAAACATCATTACAACAGTGGGAATCTCTCTATGTGCACATAGTAACTATCCTAGTGGGGCTTAAACTGATCTCTGGATATCTCGGGTATAGAGTAATATAAAACTAGCTTATAAAACTTAAATTAAATAACTGGCTCAGATAAAGAATACTTAAATAAATCTCATTATTGTAATGAAACTCTCATAAGCTCATGCTCTTTCTAAATCATGCTTTGCTTAAATACTTCAAGTTCAAATATTAAATCTCATGCTTGAATAACTCAGCTAATTCTCATACTTTGAAATACTTAGTGAATCTCATGCTTTAGTATTTAAGTAACCACTACTACAAAATATACTTTACTTGACACTTTCAAAATAACTATTCTTGACGATTTTAAGAGTAAAGAAAAGGGAAAAATTTGGATTTTTTTTGGTGAAATTTTTCAATGCTTGATGGTTTTTACCTGTCAAGTATAAATTTTAGGGCTTGACGGTTTTTAGCTGTCAAGTAAAGTTGGTCTAATTAAAAATGCACGCGTCAAATTAACCTTTCTTCTTCGTTCTTCGTTCGCACATGTCTCACTTTCTTCGTCTTTCGACCGCGCGTCTCAACCTAAATCCTAAGCTTCTTCAGAAAATTTCGTCTACCTTCTCACTTCTTCAGAAATCGGCCACCACGCTCGAAAACCCTCAATTTCTTCATTCGACCGTTTCACTTCTTCAGAAACTTCGTATCCTTCTCACTTCTTCAAAAATCCACCACGCTCGAAAACGTCCATAAACGCGAGAGAAGTCAAAACTTCTGTAACATGAGAAGAATCTGCAACAATGGCTTCACGACTGTTCTTCTTTTCCTCTATTCTTTTGGTACTTAGTTGTGCAGTTGCCGGATCTATTTTTGATGATTCCAATCCCATTCGTATGGTCTCTGACCGTCTTCGTGAATTGGAATTGGAGGTCGTTTGTGTCGTCGGCCAAGTTCCTCACGCTCTCCGATTCGCTCGATTCGCTCATCGGTTCGTTTTTTTTAATTGATTTCTAATCATCTTGCTATCTGGGTTTTGTACTGAACTCTTAGTTATGGGTTGTTTCAGGTATGGAAAGAAGTACGAGACTGCGGAGGAGATGAAACTCTGATTTGGGATTTTCTTGGAGAGTTTGGAACTGATCAAATCGACTAATAGACAAGGCCTTTCTTATAAGCTTAGTGTTAATTGCAAGTCATGTGAATTTGAATTGTGAGTTTTTGAGAATTGCTTGATTTGATTTTACTGATTCATTAAATTACCTAGAATCGATGAGGATGTTGAATGATGACGATGTTTGTATTCTTTATATTTCTGCAGAATTTGTGGATTGGACGAGGGAAGAGTTCAAGAAACATAGGTTAGGAGCTGCTCAAAATTTCTCTGCTACCACAAAAGGCAATCACAAACTTACTAATGTTGTTCTTCCTGAATCGGTACATCATTCGTTTACTCTCGACAACTTGAATCCTCATTTTCCTGATATTTTTATTTGAACAAACTGGAGAGTGGAGTGTCAATTGAATTCTCGACCCAAATGATTTTAGGTTTGCGGGTGCTTTTAACAACTTTGGGTGCAATGGTGGACTGCCTTCCCAAGATTTTGAATACATTAAGTACAATGGTGGCCTTCACACTGGAAAAGATGGTGAATGCAAATTCGTATCTGAGAATGTTGGACTACAAGTTCTTGATGCTGTGAACATCACTCTTGTAAGACCCAAGAACTAATTCCTTTACTTTTCTTTTTTATTCTTCTTGGTAGAGTTGCCATATTTAACTCCATATTTAACCCAAGAACAAACGCAAAATCCATTTCATCTTCTAGGGGTTATATATGCAGGGCGCTGAAGATGAATTGAAACATCCATTTCATCTCTCGCTCTTATTTTTCCAACAATTTTCGAAGCCTCTGTATTTTCATTCTTCTTCTCTTCCTGTCATCCATGGCTTAATCTAAGGGCTAACTTGAATCTCTCAGGGACTGGGTTTCCAAGCACAAGCTTCGCACCGTCGGTAAAAATCAACTTATCACTCATCTCCTCTATTTCCTTTTGTTGATTTTCCCGATTGATTGATGGGCAATGTTTAATCTTTTTTTTTCTTTTCGATTTGGGGTTACGGTTTTGGTGTTATAATTAAAATTTTGCTGTTCTTTTGTTTGAACGATCTTTGTGGCTTTGTGGTATTGCAGGTTCTATTGCGTACAATTGGTCTCAACCGAATATGAACACCAGCGTGAAGATCATCCACGCTAGGTGAGTTTCTAATTTTCTGTGTTTGATTGTTTATGTTGATGTTCTTCTTTAATTATGGATTTGAAATTTTCTACTGCTGATTATTTATGGAGTCTTTTATTCGGGAATAAATTGATATTGAATTAACCTTTTTGGATGATAGTTTGTAAAAATGACCCTCTTTTGGGGATCTTGTCGTGGTTTGAAATCTTGAGCTTTTGTGCCTTTGGTTTTGTTTGAATAGATGAGGATGGCTTGAGAAAGGTTAAGTTTGTTGTGTGCTTGATAACTGTGCTAATGATTTTGTAAGTAGAACAATTGTGGATTCTTCTTAACAAACAACTGCTTATTTTTGTGTTTGTTCTAGAAATTTTGAAAATTGTATTCGGAAACAGCTTTCAGGAAGTCCTCAAACCTTTTTCCTCTTCTTATAGCTTGTCCTACGATTGTGCTTTGTTTTGTTGATGACTACGAAACACTCTTAGCTTTTGCCTTTTGTGGTTTTGTGCCTTCATCACTTTTTGGTGTCTTCATGGATTAGAGCTTTTTCTTGTTCTTTATTAAAAGAAAACGATAAAGGACAAATTTAAACAATTTTTTTTTTACAATCTTCAACTATATGATAAGAAGTATTTTGCATGTATTGAACCAATCTTCTTTCATTCAATAAATTTTTAAAATACATTGTCTAATTATTGAAAATGTTAGACGCCTTCAATGTAGCTCAGAAGAAGTCAACCTCACCATATTGATATATAATAGTTTGATGCTACAATAATTGGTTAGATGGAAACAATCCTTCCACTGTTGCCCTTCTAGCAATTTATAATAGTTGTTGTGTCATATTATATGTTTGTTCTATAATGTGGTTATTTGACGAGAAGTATTGTATATTTAATAGGTTTTTTTCATTCTTCTAATGTTTTGTTCAGTTTGAGTTTATAGGTATATGGGAAGTTTAGTTAAGACAAGTACCATAAAGTAAACAATATCTAGGACATTCTTTGAGTTTGGTTAAGCTTAGATAGTAAACGATACCTTTCAATTAGATAGAAAATGAAAACATACTTGTATGAAGCTTGCAATAGAAGTTAGAAAATAGTAATGGAAGTTGTAAGTTAGAAAATGAATACATACTGAATAAATACATAATGAATACATATGTTAGTTACGTAATGAATATATAAAATGAACATATGTTAGTTAGAAAATGAGAACATACTGAATCTCCTTAATTGGTAATGGAAGTTGCAAGTTAGAAAATTAAATACTTTTGTGTAGAAATAACAAGTTTGAAGTGTGATTTTGTTTGTTGTTTGATGCATATGCAGTGGCAGTCTGAGATGAATTGATTTGTTTTAGTAGATGAATTGATATGTTTTAGTAGATGAAATAGCAAATTTGAGTGTGTGTGTTAAGATATCAACTCTTTTGTCATGAAATTTGATTGTGCAGTAAGTTCAAAAATTAGGTCTTTTATTCTTTTGTATGTATTTTTATGCTCCCAAGTTTAAATATTCCCAGTTGTACTTTGTTGTTGCACTTGCATATTCCTCATCTCTATGGGGAGCTTGTTTCCATTTTGCAACAATGCTAAATTTTCTATTTTTTTTTTGTACATTTATTTGATCGGATTGATTGTTTTATCTTTACAACCTTGTTATGCCTTGATATCATTTTTATGATGGACTTTCATTTTTGTTAGTTACTGTTCTGATTTCAATTTCTTCCTACTGACGAAGTTGCTTATTTTGTGTCTTAATTCATAATTGCATCATCCATGGCAATGTGCAATCATCATGTTTGTAGGAAACTGAGTTGATCATCCCGATTTGTGTCTATTGTTCCTTTATGTCCTGAATTTTGAAAACGTTAGTTTTTTTTCCCTTGGATAAAAGAAAATTGTTGTAATTTTTGTGTAGGTAGTGGATTTTCTGTTGGTGAAATCTATATCTATTATAAAAGAGCCACATGGCCTTTGATGAAAGTTTGTCATGCATAAATTTTTTTGATTTGTGTTTATTATTCCTTTATTCCTTCTCCGGGGTTATCTTTTGTTGCGGGACACTTTTGCGAACTATGCCCATTGGACTTGTAATGTAATGAATGTATGTTTCTCGTTCTTATCGTTACATTGTAAATATACAGTTTTAGAACTACAAAATACAGGTGCAAAACAGGGGCAGGTGTATATACAAAATTTTAATTTTTTTAATACATCATAGTTGACAGTGATAAACCGTCAAGAATAATGAATTCTTGACAGTAGAAAACCATCAAAATTAGACTTTTCCTTATTCTTGACACTGGATTACTTGACAGTGAAAAACTGTCAAGTAAAGCTTTATTCTTGACAGTGGATAACTGTCAAGTAAACTCTTATTCTTGACAGTTTTTCACTGTCAAGAAAAAATGCTTATTTTTTACTTTTCTTGACACAGGATTACTTGACCGATTTAAAACCGTCAAGTAATCCTTTACTTGACAGTTTTTCACTGTCGAGTAACCTCTTTTCTGTAGTAGTGAACTCAAGCTCTTAAATAACTTTAATATTTAAATCTCATGATTTAAATAACTTAGTGTAAACAGATAAATTAGACTGATAATAAATCATGCTAAAATAATTCAAAACCTGCTTTAAATAATTTAGCCTGAAATTCATGCTTAAATAGAAATTTAAATTCATTTTGTCACTCACTGGTTTAAGCTAGATCTCTCGGGTCTATAGACTTGTACAATCTCTTCTTGGTCTGAAATAAGAGAATTAAGTTCCAAATTAATTCCCTTGATCTTTCAAAATTTCAAACTTAACTTAAAAATCTCAAAAATAGAAAAAATGGCTCATTTTGATACAATGGCATGGGTTGGCGCATGGTTGGCCGGTGGATAGGGATGCACGCTCGTGCTGGCCTAGTGAAAGCCTGCTAGAACGGATGCTACCGTTCATGGCCTTGCTCGTGCCTCCCTGCCTGTACAGGCATTGCCACGTAGCCCTTAGTGCGCTCATGGCCTTGCCACCTCCATGCCTTGCTGCGTGCGTGTCTGACCGCATGGCTATGCGCTGGGCTTTTGTGCTCCGCTCATGACACTAATGTCGACACTCATTCGTGCACGCTACTCTTCACACAACGCCTAGTGTCCTGACGCCTAGCCAAGGACATGTCTACTTGCCTAGAACTCCAAGTTGCCTATTCATATTTTACATTTCATATTCTATTTCAAAATTTTACAACTTCAACTCCACTCCTCAAATAGAAAAACTTCATTCTACAAACATGTTCCTTAATCTCTTAACTAGCTTACCTCACAATTTCAGATCAAAATTCCAAGTATTTCTCGGCTGCCTAAAACCTTTGAAGACTGCTTAGAAATTCTTTAAAAACAAACCTTCTTGAGTTTTCTTTAATCATTCATCTCCTTCCTTAAATCTTTTTCTTCTGATAGCCTCACTGAAAGACTACACTCTTTTATATTTCTTTTAAAATCGGAATGACTCAAAACACATGAGGGAAATGAACGCTCTCCTCGTCTGAAGTTGGCTTTAAATAAGCTTTTGTGCATGAACTTTGGATGACACCTCCTGCTAAGCTAATGTTGATGCGAATCCTTGATTATCCACCTGTAAGTCACTTAACCGATTTAACCATCTCGCCTCAAGTCTACCAACTCACCTTGGATGCTTAGCCTTCACAACTTTGCTCGCTTAATGCATTCTTTGTCATGTTGCATTGCCCTCAACGCATCGTATGGTGCCTAGCCTTCTCAATGCGTAGCTTCCTTTCTTGATGTCACCTAAGGTGGCACTTATTGTGTAGGCTGGTCGCATCCCTTACAGAAGTTGGCCGCCTAAGATTTTTGCTCGCCAACACTTACTCTTTGTGTTTCCTAGCATTGTCACCTAGCACACAATTCTTTGGCCGCCTGGTATTGTTTTTAAACTTTTCCAACATTTGGCCGCCTTAGAGGTTACTTTGGCTTGCCTTAACCTTCACTTGATCGCATGGCGTTCTTAGCTCACCTTTTCCCTTTTGGTCGTCTACCACTACATTTCAGGGCACATTGACCATAAATTTGTTTGCCCACCTACCTTATGCTTAAAGCACTTTGGCTGCATACTTTAGCACTATAACTCAACAACACTTAGGCTTATTTTCTACACCTCTCAGTCATATCACTTAGCTACTTTTTCCTCCTTCAACTTGAATATTTCTTCATATCAAGTAATATAACTACATTAACAAACAAGCTTAAATTAAATTACTAAAATAAGAAATAACAAAGCTAGGGTTTTCATCTACCTTGAATAAAATCCAATGTACGTCAAGTATGTTATAAGGCATGTACATGGCATCCACCGTGGACCACGAAATATTGTAATCAATTAGTTGACCTTGAACGTATTTGAGAACTTTGTTTGCTTTGTCCCTGGCATATGTATGTTGTGGTGCATTACGATTGTTTCCACTCATAATATAGTGAATGTAGATGACGAAAGAAATTATGTTAACAAAGGTATATACGATCAACATACAAAATGTATTAGATAAATAATTATTCTTAAATGATGATAACGTACAGTAACTACTCGATCGACTATCGTGAATGGTTGTAAAACCTCGACTGAAGACTTTTCACTCATTATCTTGTTTCATAAGAATACGGATATATCTAAATTTATGTTAATAACTAATATTCCTAATAAACATAAAATAATAAATTAATTAGAAAAATAATATGAATTCAAAGTACGAATGGTTACTTCGTCGTCCAACTGTTGACCCATATGAAATAGGGACATCCATTAGTCATTTTCTTTCATAGACCAAACACATGTTCACCACGAGTTGGATGGTGTTATTTGTGGATCATTGATTCACTCATCGGGTCATACCCCTTCCGTCTTCCCTTCTCCTTGTTTGGTTGAAGTTTATGGGTCTTATATGGTGACAATAGTTCCATGGAACCCAACGTGTATGCTGCAGTTCAACTCGACCTCTCTGCGACACCACTGGAACATGCGTGATAGCTGGACGTATGCAAAAATTGAAATTGGATCATCCAATATATCAACTATCTCTTATTTCACCCTAAACCAAGTTGTTTCCCAATGTTCCTCAAAGGCCTTAAATGCCTTTTTGCATTTCTCATCTTTTTTTCGAACGATCTCGTGTTCTCATGGATGTATTCTGGAAAATAACTATTAAAAATGGAGTAAGACATCCAACATTACACATAAAACTTGTAAAATACTAACCTTAACAACTAAGGTAACTGGGGTATTGGAACAACTCGAGCATTATATTTGATGCCCTCTGAAGGTGACATTTCCTCCTTTTTCTTCAAGACCCATTTACAAGTGACAATTTTTCACTCTTTAGGTTGTTTAACTAATTTTCAAGTTTGATTCTTATAAAGAGATCTCATCTCACCCGCCATAGCAGCAAGCCACTAAGCACATTCCCTACAAAAAACAACTCTTTAGAGGTGGAGGTAGATGGCTCATGGGAATCCACATCTTCCACAACCAGAACTGCAAAAGTAACCATGTCCTCAAAACCATACCTCTTTGAAGGTTCAACACCAACTTTTCTAGCTCTGTCACAAGTTATACTTGGTTGGTCTACTTGTGAACTAGAACTCACAAGCACAACAAATTCTAAGGTTCAGTCACTCCAGTTTTTGGCAAAACATCTGTTTCTATTCAAATGTGTTGATCTTCTCCATCTTAGTGTTGTAATTCATTCAAATCAGAAGATTGCATCTCCACCTGTTTATCAACACTACTATTGTCTCGCATATCATTAGACCTCACAACAGGCTTCACATATAAGTTAAAACATAGAACTTTCATAAAAAATCACATTTCTGCTAAGAATAACTCTGTTTTCAGAAGGTGACTAGACTATATATCCCTTAACTTCATTCCCAAAACCCATAAATATACCCTTTTGACCTCTCAATTCAAATTTACCCTCATTAATATGATAGTAGATAATACAACCAAGAACTCTTAATAAAGAATGATTTGCAGGCTTACCAGACCGCATCTCGTAAGGTATTTTGCAATCAATACTTGTGTGAGGTTTATGGTTGATCAGATAACATGTTGTATTTACCGCTTCTACCCAAAACCTTCTAGGCAACCCTACATTAGAGAGCATGCATCTCGTTCTCTCCAACGATGTCTGATTCGTGTGTTCTGCAACCACATTCTGCTGCAGAGTATCCCTAATAGTATGATGATGAACAATCCCCTCAGCTTTATAGAACTCATCAAACTCAAACCCACAAAATTCAAAACCATTATCAGTTCATAGCCTTTTGATCTTCTTCCCAATTTGATTCTCAATCAATATCTTCTATTGTTTGAAATTCTTGAAGGCTTTACTTTAATGTTTCATCATAAAAACCCAAGTCATTCTCGAGTAATCACCAATTATAGACAAGAAATATTTGTTACCTCCAATAGACTCAACCCTGGAATCCCCAACAATCCGAATGGATATAATCATGTGTCTCTTTTGTATGATGAACACCTTTTTTTTTTTGTTGCAATGAAGCTTCCCAAATACACAATGCTCACATAATTCAACATACATCTTATTCCCAAGAAGATACCTCTTTTAACAGAATTCACATTCCTTTTTCGCTCATACGACCAAGTCTCATATGCCACAACTTAGTCATATCATCCTTGTAAACGATAGACAATGCAACAACAATATAACCTGTTATAGTGGAACCTGATAAAAGATATAATTTTCCATGTCATGTGCCACTCAAGACTACCATAGAACCTTTATAGACATATATTGCTCCTTCTTTAACTGGACACTGCAACCCTTCTGTCAAGTACACTAAAGGACATCAAACTCTTTGTCACTAATTGAATATGTTTGTCCTCATTCAAAGTGTTCTTATCTTGACAGAATCGATTCCATCTATATTACACGCAGCACCATTTTCCATATTAACATTTCCTCCATTTATTTGTTGATACGTTGAGAACCACTCTCTATTTGAGCACATATGATCAAATGCCCAAAATCAAGAACTCACATATTATCAACTGTGAATGTTTATTCATAACTAAAGCTAGGTCTCTTTCAGAATCGATCTCAACTTCTACAGGATCAACCTTAACTTATGCAACAGAGGCAGATCTTCCTTCCTATCACTGTTTTTCTTCCTTTATTGATACTCTTTTTCGTTAAGACATTCAGTTTTCCAATGACCTTTTTCTTTATAGTAATTACATACGTTGCTTGACTTAAATCCCTTAGATTTCAAGAATTTATGATTCTGATTCGACTTTTGCTTACCAGAACTTCTAGGCTTATTTATCCTTGTAGCAGCTAATTCTAATGTCTGACTTTTTGTATCTGGGCTTACTGCATTCTGGCAGTCCTCTCTCGTGAACAACGTGGACTTGGTATCTTCTAAGGCTAGAGTTTATTTTCTCAAATATAAGAGTCAACAAAAGTTTCATACGATGAAGGCAAAGACGTTAACAAAATTAAGGAAGCATCCTCATCATCAACCTTAATTTCTACATTCGGTGAATCTAACAGTATTTTATTCAATTGGTGAAGATGATATCGAAGAGATGTACTTTCCTGCATATGTAGATGATACAAACGTTTCTTCATAAGAACTTCTTACTTAAAGATTTTGTTATATAGAGACTTTTCAACTTCAACCACAGACTAATGTCAGTTTCTTCATCTGTCACCTTGATAATGATGTCATCAACCATACACAACATGAACGTCGAATGTGCCTTCTCCTCTAGAGTCATTCCTTGCCATCCAAGACTACCTTCTTCGTTTTATTAGTTAGTGGCACCCACATCCTCTGTTGCTTAAGCAGAATCACATCTTAATTTGCTATATTGTTCCTCTAGTGAATTTATTAATTTATGTTTACACTAGACATCTTTAATTTTCGAACAAATGAGAAATGTCAAAATCCTAACGAGTAGGATTTGATACTAGCTTTTTATGGAATCAACAATGAAGCAATAAAAAAAATATAGAGATCAACACAAATATACATGGTTAACTAACAATGTGTTAGCTACATCCACAGGGTACTGGAAACAATATTATTTAAGAGAATGTCTTCAGAATACAAAACTATGCCACTAGATTAGAGAATTAATATATTGCACTTCTCTAAACCCTAGGGTCAAAATCATAAATAACTCATAAATAAATACATATACTAAATAGCGAGACCTCTGTACTAGGTTATTTGTAGGGCCACATAACGAATTCAAAACATTCCAACAATTCAAGAGGAACCTGTCACATTGAGAATGATGACAACCAGGACAAAAACGATTTGATGTCAAAATTAGTCAAGTGGAAGAAGACCCCTTCCATCCAACATTGATGTTGACAGGTCTCTAAAGTCGATACATAGTGGAATATCATATACCTAGGTTACGGATGATCTCAAATGACTTCAATCCTTTATAGATCTTTTAAGGTCGATGTGAGGTCTGTGTTCATACGTTGATCGAAATTGACATTTGAATCTATGTGAGATAAGACGATTGGAGGGTCACTTGGATCGATTTGAGGCCAGTGTTATTTTCGAGTTTGATACACTCCATTCTAAGGTCGCTGATGTGCATTGGGATATCTTTGTTATGATAGGATATCTATGGCAAAGAATGAAGGTATGATTTCTGCATAACCTATACACTTATAGAAATTATATACTTTCCCTTACAGTTTCTCTAACATGCTTGCAGGAAAAAGATGTTGCAAAATCTGATGAGGCAGATGTAGAACTCAATTTTGATTATCTAATATCGTGACTGAGGATGTTGGTGGCCCATCTAAAAGTTGGGGGAGACATTGCATTGGATCCCTTTTACAGAAGAAGTTGAGAGACCTAAGGATGCCTTAGTTGCCCTCGCTCTCTAAATTGTTCATAATGCCATTGGGAAAATTTGTAGTCCTAAAAAATCATCACGTGAAGGACAAGAGATAATAATAGTTGACTCACAGGACGTTACTTTCATGGAAATTGTGCTTCCAAGTGCTGGTGGAAATGGTAAGAATGAGTCGAATAAACCAAGAGTATGCGAAATTCAATAAATCAAATTACTCCCGTTTGGCTATTGCAAAAACAGTTATTGTACGTGGTTATTAAAATAGGAATCTATTGGATTTTATGTCTTAAACTCGTAAATAGTAAATGTAATCCGTTGGCTGTTATTAATAAAAAGTTATTATTCCAATTTCAATAAAAAGTTATTGATTATTTGATTATTTTTGTCTTATTAACCCAAATCCAATAAACTAACATCCTAAGCTGATTTATGAGTCTTCAATTGTATGTGGAAGCATACAATGACCAATGTTCGAGGTACAGCTTAAAGGGTCTATAGAATAGGGATAAGGTTAGGTACCTTATCCTGGTAACACTATGGATACGGTTCACTTTGTATTTATGATACAAACACAATGATCCAACGTGTTCGTGTAGGTGAAATTCGAGTGGGGGTATCCTATGCAATGACTTTGTATAAAACTAGACCACGAACTAGTAACTACTAGATATAACTATGTTAACTAGTCAGGTTTCTATTTCAATAGGATGACCTAGGCAACTTAATCTTAATCCTGAGTATGTTATGAACTCATGTTCACGAGGGATTGTCCTTTGATTTGTACGGGTCAGAGTGATAAATTGTCGACTCAATAAGCCTTCCATTTTAGGGACAAGACCGAGTGAAGAGTTGGAAACATAATCACACAAGATGAAATTTACTCCTTCTCGACTTTAGGGTAAGTAAATGACGGGTCCCTTAAATGGTGTCTCTAGGACTTGAACAAAGGGCACTACCCTCTCTATGGCACGATACAGATATTTGTTTATTGGTTGGACCATAAAGAGGTTGTTCATTAGAGGACACTGATATTTAAGGACTAAGAAGTAACCCAGGAGTAAAACGGTGATTTGATCCAACTGGTGTTATGAACACTTCTAAAGGACCAACTTGTTGTTATTGGTCTATATCCGTGGACACAGAAATATATCTACAGTGAGAAGAGTTCAGCTGTGAGTCTTTAGTGGAGTCCACTATACACACAGTTAACAAATATTGATTAATGAGGTTAATGAGTTTAGCCAATTAATCTCATATCGTTGTAGTTTCTGATCTGTAGGTCCATTAGTCCCTTTCCTAGCTCGTAAAGGGTAATGAGATTAATATATCTTGGATATAATTTGAAATGTTCAAATTGACTTAGGAAATTAATATAATGTATGGTGATACATTATAATATAACGTTTGTATTTTGATTAAACTTTATAATATAAATTTTATTTTGGATGCGAATTAAAACTAATTATTGAGAAAATAAAATATTTGAATGGGTTTAAATATTGATTTAATGTGAATTAGATTCTTATTAAAACTATAAATTAAATTTAATGTGTATATGATACACATTAAACTATAGGTTATGAGAGTATATTATATTTGAATATGATTCAAATAAGACTTAAATTTAATATAAAATATTTAATTAATTAATTGCATAATTTATTAATTAATTAATTGTATAATTAATTAATAGTTTAGTTTAAATAAATTTATTTAATTAAATTTATTTAATTAAAACTCAACATTATGAGAGAATATTATATGTGAATATGATTCAAATCAGAATTAAATTAAATATGAGTTAATTAATTGCAGAATTAATTAATAGTTTAGTTTAATTATATTTGAGTTAGTTAAATTAATACTAATGGTTATGAGAGAGATTCATGGAGTAGTAATTAAATGTGATTTAATTAATGATTAATTTTGATTTGATTGAAATTTAACAATTGTGGAAAACATGAGATTCACCTACGTAATCTCATAGTTCTCTCTAACCTTCTTTTCTTCTAACCTTCGTTTCTTGTTAGAATAAGAAAAGAAGGTTATAAATAGTTCTCTTAGGTGTTTTAATAAACAGACAACAAAAAGGAGAAAAAGAAGAAGAAGAGTTCCTCTCTTTTTCTCTCTACAATTTTCTCTCCAAGAGTTTCCAAGTGCCAAAAAGATTCCCATAAATCAAACCTCTTCTACCCAGAAGATAAGAAAGGTTCCAAGTGGTGGTGGCCTAACATTTAGTGATTTGTAGATTTAGAGTCAACAACGAAAGTAGGTTTCAGTTTCTTCTCTATAATTTTATTTTAATGTTAAAACATGTTTAGCCATTCATTACTTTACAGTAAATTGGTTATGAAGGTAAGTTGCAGTTTCTTCTCTGTAATTTTATTTTAATGTTAAAACATGTTTATCCATTCATTATTTTACAATAAATTGTTTCTGTAATTTTTGCCAATGTATTTGGTATTTTAAATTTTTCAATTAAAATTGAGTAATGGTTCTATTAAATCTTCTACTACACAAGGGCTCTCATCCCTTCAGAATCATACGTTGCTCTCAATGATCTAACGAAATAGTTGAAGACTGTCGAATCGATCATCAAACCTAGTCTGCGTAAAGAATGCCCGGGAACGAAACACAAACGCAAGACACACAGTACATTAGTTATCAAGATTGCACAGGTTTGTACTCTACATGTTTCATGTCATTTTTATATTAAATGTATTCATTTATGTCAATCTAGCTATTATTTCAGGCAGCACAAACAGTGGACAATAATAAAAGGAGGAAAAGATCAGTCGCAAGGGCGAGACATCCAGTACCTCAATTACCAAAGTTGTTGAAGTTAGTGTAACATCCGAAAAATTTGAGATAATTTTAATTTATTTATCTTAAATAAATTAAGTAAAGTTGGATTATATTGGCTAGAGATGTTAATTATTTAATTTAGAAGATTTGTAAAAAGATGCAATGTGTTGAAGAGATAGAAGTTTTGATTTATTGGAAAAGTGAAAAAGAAATAATAATAAAAGATTATTATTATTTATTTATAAAATAATAATATTATTATTTATTAATAATAAATTAATATTATTATTTATTTTAAAAATTAAATTAGGGATTATCTCGATTTGCGTGATAGTTAAAGAAAAAGATAATAAAAATTTCATCATCTTCTTCCTCTCGCACGACCTCGCCGCTGCACTCTCCATGTTTGTGTGTGTTCAAGAAGTCGACCAGCTCCATTGCGACACGAACAGTCGACGCTCACGTCTCTGACCTCCACTGTGAAGCCCAGCCACTCCGCAAGCACTACGACAACTAGTCCGATGCCGAGAGCCGCGAGGTTGCAGTCGTGCCGCCTCACTCCTCAATCGATGTCGCTCCACAGACCGAGTCGAGCCACCGTGCGTCGACTGCCGAGCACCACCGTCAGCGTCACTGCAAACCCAACTGTCGTGCATCGCACCTATATAATGTCGCTTTTGTCACCATCAAGCACCGTTGCCACTGTTGTTTGTGGGTGTGTTTGGTAAAGTTTCAGAAGAATTTAATTTTGATTTTTGGATACCCATAAAGTATAATTAAAGAATTAATTTGAAATTAAGTTGAAAATTATTCTTGGTTCATTGAAGGTTATTTTGGAGCTATTGTTGCAATTAATTCGAGTTTCTCCTACTAATTAATTGGAGCGTCGACAACGAATTAGCAAGATTAAAGAACTATTTTGAAGAGTTTAAGGGTAAATTTGTTAATAATTTTTAGGTAAAAATTGTTAATTAAATTGTTATGTATAGATTTGACTTGGATCTTCATTGGAGAATTAATTCGTAGAATTTTTCCTACGAATTGAATTGGAGTTTTTGACGATCAATTGGTAAGTTTAAGAACGGATATTGAACGGATATTCTTCGTCTTGAAACTTGCACCTCAAAACAAAACTCCCTTCATCGTCTGGTTTCTTATCGAAAGCTTGCACCAAAAAACAAAAACCCCTTCATACGATTTTCCTCAATAGGCTTCTGCTTCTGCTATTTGATCGAAAGCTAAACAACTACGGAGCAGACGCAGCTCCTTCCAGACCAGACGCAGCTCATTCCAAAAACGGACTTCAAAACTCTACAATAGAGTAGACGCATATCCTTCAAACAAAAACAACCACAACGGTACTGAAACGAACGCTTCAATCAATTTTCTCTCTTGAAAAACAGTGTGCATGCTGGTTTTTGAAGAAGATGGACTGTAGTTGTATATTGTTTTCTGTGATTATATATAAACATTCGTAATTTATAAATGAAGAAATAGAATATATTTTTGAAATTTAAAATCAAATCATCTATCTTCCTAAAAAACAAATCTAACGTTTGCTGGAATCTAGGAAATAGTTTAACAAACAAATATTGCGCCCATTTTTTTATTTTCTGTTATTTTGCGATATTAATTTAAATTAGAATTAAAGTTATGGATAGCAATATAAAGGAAGTTAGGTCAAGTAAAAGACTAAAGTCTCCTGGAAATTTTGGTGCAAGAAGACATTCATCAAAAGAACTAATAGACTTGACTATCGACGACGAGGTATGTCACAGCACAAATATAACCGAAGGACTTATATTAACATATGCATGTTTATAACAATGATAATTTGAAGTGTATACATAACAGGAGACAGTACGGAATGGCTGGAGGACAAACAAGTAAACAAAGTCCCAAAAAAACAATGAAAATAAAGCAAAAGGAACAGCAACCAACAGACCCACCAGTTCAGAAAAAGTCAAGAATAAAAAGTCTGGTATCCATACTCTGTTTGCACATTCTTTACACAATATACTAAAATACATATCTAATGGAGGATATACAGGCTTTCAAAAAAAGAATAAAGAGCTATGAGCTACGAGAGCAAAACCTGCCAGATATAGAATAGGAAACATCCTTTAAACAGTACAAGTTATAAATTACGTTTAAATTACATTGTATTTGAATGTGTGTTATGATTGTTTACCGTATGAATATAAGATATTCCGTTTCCCATTAATTACATTGTATTTGCTTGTTTTCATACGATTATTTACAAACTTTCAATGTCAAATCATAGGATTCTTCACGTTTAGAAAATGATACACCAGATGAAGAAAAACTACAAGAAGAAACAGTAGAACAACCTGAAGATAATACATCACATAACCCAAGAGAATAGTACAGAGATAGATGAAGACTCATTGAAGGATAGTAAAAAAAAAACAGCTAAAAAGAAGGGGAAAATTGTACATCTTTAGATTTTTCTAAACTATTTTAAAACTAATAACATAAATATTCCATATTTCTTGTTTTAATGTTTGATATAATGGTTTTGTAGGTAAAAGGAGACTTACCAAAGGACAGCAGCGCTAAAACATTAAGAAGAAAGGGCAAGGCCCCTATGACGATGAGAAGACCGAGGTATTATTGAAATAATATATTCTTTAAATACACTGTAATTTATCATTATCAATGTGTTTTTCTTCTTTAAAATAAAGGCTGAATGAGTTTTCAATTAGTGCATTTGTTGTGTAAAAAAATTACTGTTAATATTGAGTACCTGGATATTATAGGATTATTATATGTTGACATTGAGTAACTGATTTTTACTGACTCAAATTGTGCATATGTTTTTTACTGTCTGGAAGTATCATGTGGTTAGTTTTAATTGATGATCAATCCATTTTGGTTTAATGACTGCATTTCATAGTGCAGTATTTAAAACTCACATTATTGACCTTGTTGTGTAGAAGTTTAAGAACGCTATTTATTTTGCTGTCTGTTGTTAATCAGAATTCATAAGTGAAAAAGTCCTCATTAAAATATTTTGAATTTTTTGAGGAATCTGTTTGTCTAATGTGCTCGGAAAAGAGGAATGAACCCCTAAAATTAATTTCCAGACAAAGAGCATTGTGATAGATAAAGTTAAGAAAAACCTAGGGGAAGCATTGACTGCTAGGTTTAGAGATGGGATTTTTGGCCATTTTTAAGACTTCTCCATTACAAACCAATCATCCCAACTTCTACTCCACCTAATTCAGAGAATGTGCAAACCCAAATCTGAGAACCAGTTGAACTTCTTAATAGGAGGAAGGGTGTTGAAATTTGGATTGAGAGAATTTGCTTTAATAACTGGACTTAACTGTCATGAGCTACCAAAAATAAAGAAAGATGACCTTAAGGGAGAAGGTCATCTGAAAAATATGTATTTTGAGAATTTGAAATCGATCACAAGACAATATTTAAATGTAATGTTCAATGTCAATAAAACTGGAACTAACAGTGACCGTCTGAAAATGGCCAAGTTATATTTCTTAGAAAGCTTCTTAATCCCAAAACAAGAAAATCTACAGATTGAGTGGAACATATCCTAATGGTGGATGATGAGGCATTCTTTGATAGCTACCCGTGGGGGAGGGTAGCCTTTGATCTTCTAACAGGCTTTATGAATAGAGCTGTGACCAGCAAAGGTCAAACTGGAATTGCAATGGGAGGATTTATCTTCCCAATCTTGGCGTGGTCATACGAAGTAATTCCAACATTGACCAATCCACCGAACTTTTTTGAACAGAGGACATCAACAAAAGTACACAGGGATAGTTAACTGGGCTACAGACACACAGTCAAAATGGAAGGACCTTAAATAAAAGGCCTTTGATTCACCAACAGTATGTGTATTTCTCTTAATTATTTTTTCTTAAATACTACTATTTTCACCCACGGGAATTGTAAAATAAAGTGTTAATTATATTTTTATCCAACTTGAAATATGCTCGTTGATAGCGACAGAAGAAGAATTGAAGATGTCTTACTATGCTCCATTTGTTGAAGAAGAAAAGAAGATTGTAAAAGAGATTGAAGAAGAATTGAAAAGAAGTAGACCAAGAGAGAGCGTTGTAAATCTCTCTGTCAATAAAGGACAATCATCTGGAATGGACTCAGAAGCAATCAAACATATTGTAACAAGAATCGAAGAATTCGAAGAAATGCTGAGTGTGAAAATGAATGAAATGTTCGTTTCTCTCCAGAATGTTCAGGAAACAATGATCCAGAAAATAATGGATCTCCAGAAAACAGTTCAACAACTAGTTGCCATTATTGAAAATCAGAATACTGGAAAGGACAAACCATCTACTAGAAATGTCTTCATGGTAAGTGAAATTATATTACAGTGTATTTTATATTTTACAACAGACAACCATTGACTCTTTATTTTAACCAGGGACCAAAAGCATTTGAGGAGGATCTGAACAAGATAGAAAAAGACCAAGAGGATAAAAGGGAAGAACAAGATATAGATTTGGATTCAAACGTGAACGAAATGTCCAGCAAAAGAAACGAAGATGATAATCAACAAATTTACCCAACAAAGATCTGAAATCGTCCACTGGACAATACAAAGGATCAAAATACATCGTACTTCATTATCAATTTTATTTAATTTTGTTTCAAAACTTTATTTTATCTAGTCTAAATGTTGAATAATCCTATAATAGGATCGACAAGATGCAGACGAAGAAATAAATCGAGTCATCTGTTCAATTTATGAACAAGAAATATATGAAGATAAACATTCATCCCATAAAATATTTATAAATATTATCGGATAAAAGGATAAACATTCATCCCATAAAATATATATAAATATTATCTAGTTGATGAAATAAACTATTTACTAAAACTTGTATTGTTTCTTACAGAATAATGACTGTTTAAATTCGACAACTGATATACTTAGAAGAGTTAAACCATCTATACCGCAAACAAGCAAGCAAAAAAAACAACTAAAAAGGTATTATTACTGAATTAAATATGATATAAGATCATGTATTGAATGCATTACTAAAACTTTTATTTTTTATTATTATAACTTACAGATGGATAGAATGGTGAAAGAAGACAGATTGTCAAACATCGATTATAAGAACCCAGCCACTAGGGTAATCCTTAAACATGTAAGGTTAACTAGTGTGAAATTCAATTATTTAAAATTAGTATAAATGTGCTAAATTACATGCAACATGCATGCATATCTGTAGTTGAACACTAGCAAAGAAGAACACTTGAAGATCGTTGAAAACAAACACGAAGGCAAACGATAGCAAAAGGGGACAAAATCGACAGTGGAGAAAGCTACAGTAGTTGAAAGTTCAACAGATGGAATGTGGCTACAGGCCGCAAGAGACAATATGCCACCTAAACTCCAAAAAGATCAAAATACTCTGCCACGCATGTCATCATTCAACTTGCATTTAAGCCAAGCATGAGACCACTGCACAACTCTTCAAAATACAAAGCTGTGAACTTATAATTCTTAGTTTTTAGGAAGTTGATTATTAGTGAAACTACTGTTTTGTTATTGACCAAGGTTTTTTATTTAACTGTGTTCGTATGATCTTTTTATTAACGAAAAAACATGTGAACTGCTTTCTGAATACAATATTTGTTATTGATATATTTTTATCTACAGTGAATCTGGACTTACATTTCTTTTAACCTGTTTTGAAAATTAATGATAATACACAGTGTTGATGGATGTTAGACAGAAAAAGCAGAAATGTATTTGGAATTGATTCCATAAACTCAATTTGATGCCAACAATTTATATAGTGCAACACTTTTAAATCTATTTGAAGAAAATTTAATAATAATTATGAGTAAGTCTTACTATTGCCTTTATGTACTCACAAGGGATTTAAAAACGTCATTTATTAAACTACAGTGTATATTACTTAACATTTATGCTCATACTTACTTCTTCTATTGATTCTTATATTTAATTACAATGTATTTTAATTAATATCTTTCCAACATGTTAGTTCTAACTTCTAAATCAATCAACTAAAATGACATTCGAATTTTCAAAATATATGAGTTGCTACCAGATCGTTTATTATCAATAATAGAATTACTGAAATACTGTGTATTTTATAATGAACCTACCTAAAGTACCAATACTGAAATACCACCGAAGTGTAATACATCAATTGTACCTATAAAATGACCAAAACCCTAAACTACGAACACTAACTAACTGATGTAGACCTTAAATGACATTTAAAGCTAGCCTCTTTACATTTGAAAAACTTAACGTCGAAGAGGTTCTTTACAGGCCCTACAATTGTGACCTTTACCACCACACCTACTACAACGAACTGTGCTTTTCTTCTCTAAGCAAGAAGGAATCCTCTTTTTCTTCGGTCTTCCAACTGGACGTTTAACTTGGGGCGGAAGGAGTCCATCCTCTCCAACTGGATGCATATCTCTAATCTGATCTACATTACCAA
>JBBPDJ010015480.1:7500-26300 GCA_037974625.1 Cucumis cinereus | reverse complement strand
GGAATTGTTTAAGTTAGAGTTAAGTTAAGATAGTCAGTGAGGATCGTCAAGGTAAGGACGAGATTCACTAGCTTCACACCGTCCCCTTGGCTAGGAGTAGAGAGTCTGGGAGAGGGTGTGACAGGAGCAGCAGCAGTAGCAGGAGCAGGAGCATGAGCAGGTGCAGCAGCAGTAGCAGGAGCAGAAGCAGCAGCAGTAGCAGGAGCAGGAGCATGAGCAGGTGCAGCAGCAGTAGCAGGAGCAGAAGCAGCAGTAGCAGGAGCAGCAGCAGTATCAATAGCAGAAGTAGCAGCAGCAACAGCTGGAGCAGTAGCAGGAGCAGGAGCAGGAGCAGGAGCAGGAGCAGTAGCAGTAGCAGTAGCAGTAGCAGTAGCCGTAGTAGTAGTAGCAGCAGCAGCAGGAGTCAGGTTTAGTAGTAGTAGTAGCAGGAGTCTGAAGAGCCGCAGGAGTCGGGTTTAGGTTTTAGGGTTTACAATCTTTTCTTTTTTTAAAACTCTAACAAGCCATTTAGGGAATACTATAATAACCACCTCTAGCTACTGTAAACATTAATTCAAAACCTCCAATTTGCTACAATATAATAACCACCTCTAGCTACGGTAAACACTAATTCAAAACCTCCAATTTGCTACAATATTTACTATTTACTTCAGTTTTTACTATTTGACATTCATCAATTTTTTTTTAATTTTCTACAGTGCTTTTTATTTCCTTCATAAACGAAAATAATCTATACCACAAACACATACTATTATAACCCAAACTAAAATAATGTACAGCCAAGCACAAACTATTATAACTCAACTACAATAACATATGACTATAATAACTCACTTCTTACCCCAAATATTCCCTAATTCTTTTCTACTCTCATAATTTTTCAACTTGAAAAGAAAATTAAGGGAAAAACAAACAAACAAACAAAACCAAAGGTTTCCACTTTCCAGTTCAATTTTTAATGCGATACTCATGCAGACTAAAATGAAACCACATGGATAAGACCACCTCGTGAAATAGCAAGAGATAACAAGTAATTAGGGAGGGAAAACGTACATTTTAGATTGTAAATTGTGTAAAGCCAAGGGAAACAGTCGCAAAGCCAGAGTATCCCACAAGTGAGGAGGAAGGTCATAGAGAGCCGATGGAACGTCATCCCGTGATAGTAACAAAAAACAATGGATTAAGAAAATATGGCAGAGAAATGAATTAGGAGGAGGAATAGAGTATAAGTTATAGAAGAAGTATAGAAATGATTACTCTGAACAATCTTGTCTCTAACTAGGGCAATGATAGAAAGAGAAGAGAGTAAATGTTAAAATTTTCTATTATTCAAAAAACGTTGTTGTTGAAGTATTGTTCAATAAATTGTTATTCAAGTATTGTTCAATAAATTGTTATTGAATAAGAGACCTGCTTATGAAAAAACTCAGAACCCAACAAACAAGGTTCCTTGACAATAGTTTGAGTACTTGAACTTTATGTAGAGACATAAATGTGGATCAAGTTCAAGCAATAGTCTAAATGGTCTACAGTATAGAAATCAGGTTGGGTGCCTTGTTCTAGGGACGCTATGGATGTTGCCCACTTTGTATTTAGTACAAGCAGAGTGGTCCCAAAACGCTCATGTAGAGACATGTGAGCAGAAAAATTCTATGCAATGAGATTATATATGAGCAGACCATGAAATAGTCACTTTTACATTACAACACCGTAAACTGATTAAAATTGACTATTTCGGTTATAGATGATCTAGGTAACTCGACCTTCATCACAAGCTAGCTATGAACTCATGTTCATATGAGATTATCCTTAGATATGCATAGGTGAGGGCAGGTCATCAACGCCAGCCCAATAGACCTTCCATTTCAGGGGTAAGACCTGATGGATAGTTGGAGACGTAGGGTGCAAGACAGAATTCGATCATGCCCACTTTTAGAGTTACTGGATAGGTTGTTTCCTTAAGTGATGACTCCAGGTCTTGAACAAATGGGTCATGTCCTCTCATTTACCCGAGAGGGATATGGTTTATAGGTTGGACCTTAAACCAGTTGTTCATTAGAGAATCAACTGACACTACTACAGAAAAGAGGTTACTTGACAGTGCAAAACTGTAAAGTAAAGGATTACTTGACGGTTTTAAATCCGTCAAGTAATTCAGTGTCAAGAATAAGCATTTTTTTCTTTACAGTGCAAAACTGTCAAGAATACGAGTTTACTTGACAGCTATCCATTGTCAATAATATAGCTTTACTTGACAGTTTTTCACTGCAAGTAATCCAGTGTTAAGAATAAGAAAAAGTTTAATTTTGACGGTTTATCACTGTCAAGTTTTATACTATACTTGACAGTGTTTCACTGTCAAGTTTGTTTGGAATTTTTTTTTGATAAAAAATCAATATTTATTGTATACTGTATTTTGCACCTGTTTTACCTCTGTTTTGCACCTCTATTTGCAGTCCTAAAACCGTAGATATACAATGTAAAGATAAGAACCAAGAGCATACATTCATTGCATTTTACATATCCAACGGTTGAATCAAATTGAGAAAGTAAACCACATAACTAAACTTTAAATTTCGGATATAAGTACTCTACTACACATAGAGCAAATGTAATATTCTACTTAACATCAAATATACTCTACATTAAACTTCAAACTTCAAACAAACCCTCCCCCAACATCAAACAAAAACCTAATGTAAATCAAGCACCATGTCAAAAACCTAATATACTAGATCAGCACCATGTCAATCTAGCTCCTAACATCAATCCAAAATTGGATTTCAATAAAAGAATTTGGGAGAATTTAGCCATATAATTTGTAACATGGATCAATGTTACCTTTTTAGTGACTTCAAAACACATCATTTTTAGAAGCAGCAAGGATATGGAATTATAGATCATGAAGAGTTAGAAACAAGACAAACTACAACAACTTCTAATTTATTTGAACAAGAATTCCAGTACAAAATTCACTACAAATGACACACAAGAAGAATCCAATATTTGGAATGCAATGTGTATCTGTGTGGGGGCATTTAACAACAGTACAACACCCATTCTACTACATAAAAACTATAAATTCTCCTCACACAACAGTGCTGGAATTCTTACTGATTTTAGCCAAGCAATTGTCCTTTGGCCTTGAATGGGGAAGATACAAGATTGGACAATCAGGGGTCAGACATTCAAGCCTATAAAAAATCGACCCGATCAACAACACATTATTTATAAAAAAGAAACTCATTACATTCTTTGTTTTCCATGTGAACTTACTTGTAGTTGAGGAGAAAATAGTGAACGAAAATACAAATCTCCAATTTGGCTAGATCATTTCCTAGGCACAGCCTGCTTCCTGCTCCAAATGGAAGAAACTCTTCTGCTTTTGGGATAAATCCCTTTATACAAATACCAAACATAGAGTGGATATCACACATTAAAATTAGAGATGGATTTCATTTGCTGTGATATAACTTGAATTCTTGTTAAAAGGATATTGAAACTATGAGCTTTAACTTACATCCCATCTTGAAGGATCAAATTTCTTTGGGCTTGAGTTTCAAAACTGTTACCTAATTGCTTCAGACAACCCTACATCCAGGAGTTGTATCTCCTCTGCCAGGGCCACATAAGAGTCCACCAATACCTTTCTGGCTTCTAAACTTAACTGCATTATCTAACTCCATCAACGGAGGTTGAATGGATAAAGAACAAGCACAAAAAAATGGGGAGAAAAAAAAAGATTGCATACAGAAGAGACCTTTGGTTTTAAAGTTTTTGCATATGCAATGTAACGCTTCAACTCTGCGGTAGTAAATGCAGGAGCGAGAGCATCTTCATGCTTTTCGTGTACTCTCACAATGTGGTGTGCAATATGGTAATCTGTTTGATCATCTGGGTCATCTATCATCACGTAGACAAGGTCAAACCTTGAGGGAATAGCAGGAGGCGGAGCAACATTATACTGTAACAATACCAAAAGCACATTGATGAGATAGATGAATAATGACTTTATATCAAATCAAGAATCTATTGTATAAATTTCATACCAACAATTTTAGTTGGCAGTTTGTGCTAAGAGTCTTGTAAGCACTGTATGTGGATGCATCCAACAAGATGAGACGGATTGTTGTAAAAATAACTTTTTATTAGAACTATGAAATGGGAAGAGATGAATTTTAAACTTGACATCAGGAAAATTTATCTTTTTCTCATCTTTTGACATATAGTGGCACCCCATTTGATATAAGATGAGAGCCAGACAACATCCCACCACAATGAGGTGAGGTTTCATCGGGAGTCATTTCAGCAGAAGCTAGCCCGGATGGATGGCTATGAGATGCTCGCTCAAAGTAATCAGATTCATTCACCTTATTATTTATGCATCCATCACTATTCTTGTCTGAATTCCAATAAGCTTTAGAGAAAGCTAAAAGGCATTTGATTGTTCTAGGTTGAAGTTTTAATTGTACAGGATCAAAGGAAAGATCCCCATCCACTCTGTAAATGTCTAAGGAACCATCCCTCAAAGGTATGCATAATTTCAGGTTACCTGAAAATCCACCTACTCAACCTGTCAAAAATGGAGTCGCAACATTTGATGGAACATGGTCTAACACCATTTAAGATGTCGCTGCAGACATGCATGAAAAGGTTTTTGCCTTGTCACAATCATCCATGTGAAGAAACTCAGCCCTTGCTCCTTGAAACTTGACAAAATTATTCAGCTGACTAATACCAAGAAAGCTTTCAACTGCATCCATACCCAATTTACCATCTTCTGTAACACAAGTTCCACATTCTACATCTGCAATCCGAAGAACAAATGTGGTATCAGATTCTGTTCTATTCTTGTTTTCATCATAAAAAGAATCAAATGCAACTATTAAGTTTATTATCTTCAAGTGAAAGCTAGCTAGCAATCCCTTCACCATCTTCGCAACTGTCTTCACACCTTCATGGATATCCCCATAGGTAGATTTTGCAGCATTTTTCACCACATCATGCTCTAACTTTCTCGATTCATGATGGTTTTTACTATGACCACCACTAAAAGCTCCACAACAATCCATATGAACATTTATCAAGCATGGTGAAAGCACAAGTTTCAACCCATTGATTTCCACCTCACAGCCTCTACTCGTCCATGGCATTCTAATTAAAAATTATAAAAAAAGGTGGTACATGGCAAAAAGATTTAAAAAACAATAACGAAGGAAAATTAGAACTCAAACATAAAGAACACTAGTAAATTGAAACGAGAGTGATTGCAGATGCATTGCTAACTGTTGACGCCAAATAAGCATTATAATAAGTAATAACTTACTTTCGTTCTTTGGAATAATAAACATGGAATGAAAGTTATAACTATAAAGATTAGGAATATAAGGAATGCTTCCTACTTATAAGTCAAACATGATCAGCAACACGCCTTTGTGTCTGCCCTACTTTTCTTTTGTGTGTGTAAGTGCAATTAAGATAAAAGAAAGTAAAAACGGAGGGGCCATGGCACAGGGGCACCCAAAAAAAAGGCAAAATTATAACAGACGCTAAATATTCAGAACAAGAGAAAACAAAGTGTAATCACCCAAAAAAAAAAAAAAGAGGTAGAGAACACCCAAAAAAATGGCAACAAAACAAAAAGACTTACCTAAAAGGCACCAAAACCGACGACGCTGAGTGAGAATGGTTTGTCAGAGCCGCTACTAAGTGAGAATGAGCCAGTTGCTACCAGTGTTCGAAGCTACACGAAAACCAATCCTCGTCGGAGCTCGTGGGTCGTCACCAACCGTCTTCAGTCATCATCGTGGGGTGGGTGTTGTGGAGAATGGTGTGTATCGTGGAGATGGGGTTAGGGTTGAGGGAAAATATCGTGGAGATGGGATTGAGGGAAAATGTCGTGGAGATGGGGTTAGGATTTAGGGAAAATGTGAGAGGAAAGAAATGAGAGGGAAACTAAAAAAGAATTGGGGAAAAGTTGGGGAATAAATTTTTGGATTAAAAAAATTCAATGAAAACAATATTATTTGACGGTTAAAATCCGTCAGGCATAAATAATTGAACTTGACAGGTAAAAACAGTCAAGTATTAAAAAAATTCCAAAAAAAAAAATCCATTATTTCTTCTTTTGTTTAATCTTGACAGTTTTTAACATTACTTGACGGTTTTGTATAAAACTGTCAAGTAATGTTAAAATAAAGGACTAACATGCGGACCAAAACGGACGAAAATCCACCAGTATTATAGCCGTCAGAAAATGGACCAAAGTTCGGCCTAAAATGCATTTCTAGCTATAATACGGGTTCATTTGGAGTAATTTTTAAGTTTTTCCCAAAAATAATTTACCAAATATGTCCCAGACACAATTTCTGCTTTGGGGAACAAAGTGATCAGCAACGATTTCCCTTTGGTATTTTCGTCCTACACCCCATAGTTCAGGAATTCTTGGCTGAGAAATGCACGTCCTCGATCTTAAACATGTTTTTGACACATTTGCATGAACTATAGAGGTCGCTAAGAATGAAACTTGTGGTAGGACGAATGTGCAAACATAGAAGAACGAAAATCGACCAGTGGTATAACTTTTTAAAATCGGACCAAAGTTCTACCTAAAATGCATTTTTAGGTATAAAATGGGCTCATTTGGAAGAATGTTGAAGTTCTTTCAAAAAATAAACGTCTAAAGACGTCCTAGACACAGTTTCTGCTTCGGGGAACAAAATGACCTACAACGATTTTTCTTTAATTTTCAACCCACACCCCGTAGTTCAAGGATTATTGCCTCAAAAACGCACGCCCATGACCCTAAACATGTCCCTGACACATTTGCATGAACTATATATGTCACGAAGAGAGAAATTTGAGGTAGGACTAACGTGCGGACCAATACGGACGAAAATCAACAAATACTATAGCCTTCGAAAAATGGACCAAAGTTCGACCAAAAATGCATTCCTAGCTATAAAACGGGCTCATTTGAAGTAACTTTTAAGTGTTTCCCAAAAATAATTTGCCAAAGACGTCCCGGACCCGATTCTTCTTTAGGGAGCAAAGTGACCAGCAAGGTTTTCCCTATGGTATTTTCGTCCTACACCCCATAGTTCCAAAATTCTTGGCTTAGAAATACACGTCCTTGATTCTAAACATGTTTCTAACACATTTGCATGAACTATATAGGTCGCTAAGAGTGAAACTTGAGGTAGGACGAATGTACGGACCAAAATGGACGAAAATCGATCAGTGGTAAAGCATTTTTAAAAATGGACCAATGTTCAACCTAAAATGCATTTCTAGGTATAAAATGGGCTCAGTTGGAGGAATGTTGAAGCTTTTTCCAAAAATAAACGACCTAAGATGTCCAAGACTCAATTTCTGATTTAAGGAACAAAATGACCTCCAACGATTTTCCTTTGGTATTTTTGTCCTACACCCCGTCGTTTAGGGATTCTTGCCTCAGAAACGTGCGTCCATGACCTTAAACATGTGTCTGACACATTTGCATCAAATAGGTCGCGAAGAGAGAAACTTGAGGTAGGACTAACGTGCGGACCAAAACAGACGAAAATCCACCAATACTATAGCCTTCGAAAAATGGACCAAAGTTCAGGCTAAAATGCATTTCTAGCTATAAAACAGGCTCATTTGGAGTAATTTTTAAGTTTTTTCCCAAAAATTATTTACCAAAAATAATTTAGGGACTCTTGATGAAGAAATGCATGTCGTTGATCCTAAACATGTCTCTCACACATTGGCACGAACTATATAGGTCGATAAGAGTGAAACTTGAGTTAGGATGTGCGCACCAAAACAGACGAAAATCGACCAGTGGTAAAGCATTTTTAAAAATGGACCAAAGTTCGACCTAAAATGCATTTCTAGGTATAAAATGGGCTCATTTGGAGGAATGTTGAAGTTTTTTTTGTAAAATAAATGACCAAAGACGTTTCAGACTCAGTTTCTGCTTTGGGGAACAAAATGACCTGCAACGATTTTCCTTTGGTATTTTTGTCCTACACCCCTGAGTTCAGGGATTCTTGTCTCACAAACACATATCCATGACCCTAAACATGTCTTTGACACATATGCATGAACTATATAGGTCGCGAAGATAGAAACTTGAGGTAGGAACAACGTGCGGACGAAAAGGGACGAAACTCCACCATTACTATAGCCTTCGAAAAATGGACCAAAGTTCGGCCTAAAATGCATTTCTAGCTATAAAACCGGCTCATTTGGAGTAATGTTTAAGTTTTTCCCAAAAATAATTTACTATGACGTCCTAGATTCGATTTCTACTTTTGAGAACAAAATAACTAGCAACAATTTTCCTTTGGTATTTTCGTCCTACACCCTATGGTTCTGAAATTCTTTGCTCAGAACTGCTTGTCTTTGATCCCAAACATGTCTCTGACACATTTGCATGAACTATATAGGTCACTAAGAGTGAAACTTGGGTAGGACGAATGTGCGGACCAAAACGGACGAAAATCCACCAGTTGTATAGCTTTTGAAAAATTAACCAAATTTCGACCTAAAATGCAATTCTAAGTATAAAATGGGCTCATTTGGAGGAAAGTTGATTTTTTTTCCAAAAATAAACGATCACATACGTCTCATACTTAGTTTCTGCTTTGGAAAAGAAAAGAACCTGCAACGATTTCCCTTTGGTATTTTCGTCTTACACCCCACAATTCAAGGATTCTTGGCTCAGAAATGCGAGTCCATGTCCCTAAACATGTCTCTAACATATTTTCATGAACTATATAGGTCGCGAAGAGAGAAACTTGAGGTAGGACTAACGTGCGGACCAAAACGGACGAAAATTTACTAGTCTTATACCGTTCGAAAAATGGACCAAAGTTCGTCGTAAAATGCATTTCTAGCTATAAACGGGCTCATTTGGAGAAATTTTTAAGTTTTTCCCGAAAATAATTTACTAAAGACGTCCCAGACTCGGTGTCTGCTTTTGGGAACAAGGTGACAAGCAACGTTTTTCCTTTTGTATTTCCCTCCTACACCCTATAGTTCAAGGATTCTTGGCTCAGAAATGCGCGTCCTTGACCCTAAACATGTCTCTGATGCATTTGCATGAACTATATAGGTCGCTAAGAGTGAAACTTGAGCACTAGTACAAAAAAGGGAATACTTGACACTTTGAAATTTACAATTCTTTACGATTTTATACAAAACCGTCAAGTAAAGTTAAAACCGTCATGAATAAACAAAAGGGGGAAAAATTGGGATTTTTTGTTGAAATTTTTCAATACTTGACAGTTTTTACCTTTCAAGTATAATTTTTAGAGCTTGACATGATTTAACCGTCAAGTAAACCTATCCAATTAAAATTGCACACGCCCAAAAACCCTTTTCTTCTTAAATTTTTATCTTGCCCCCGAAATCCCTTTCTTCCAATTTTTATTTACGCAAAATGTCACCTTGTCACTTTTCAAAGAAAGCGAAGAGCTTCGCAATACCCTGCTCCTCTAATCCGTGTGTTCTTCCATTCCTTCCTAAAAATCTCAAATTTTCTTTCCCTTTATTCCAATTTTGTCCATTTTGGTCAAAATTTTATTCTCCCCCAATTCTTCCCACTATTTCATGTAAATCAAATTTTCCCACTTTATGTAGTGAAAAAAAAAATCTCTAAACCCTTGATTTTTCAGAGAAGCGATTTGTAAACCTTCGATTTCCCTCTCTGGTAGAAGCGCACACGAAGCGCACACGACGACTAGTGAAAATGGGTTGATGAGGATGGTGTTCAAGTTCAGTGAGTGGTTTCCATAAACGAAACCATCGAGTTTTGACGATGGGAGACTATGGGCATGAGCATTGAAAAGAAAAACGACGAAGAAGGAGAAGGAAAAACAAAGTGATTGAAGGTGTAAACAAATGGTTGATTTTTAGATTTTTAGATTTAATCTTTTTTATGTGCTCGTTTTTCATTCTATGGTTTGTAGATTGAAAAAATACAAGATAAAGTTATTCGCACTTACGCAGAGATGGAGAATGTGATGGTAAGGACAAAGCGTGAAGCTGATAATTCGAAGAAGTTTTCTATACAGGTTTTAATTTATGTTTGGCCTATTTTTTGACTTTGACATTTGTTATCATGTTGCAATGACATGGGGGAATGCTTTAACATTCACTTACAAGACTCTCTCTACTGATATCAATCATTTATATGTATTTTAGGACTTTGCAAATAGTTTACTATACGTTGCAGACAATCTAGGGCGAGCTTCATGTGTAGTGAAGGAATGTTTCTCAAAGATTGATACAATTAATGACTCTGTAGGTGTAGTACCCTTACTGAAAACACTTCTTGAAGGTGTTCAAATGACTGAAAAACAAATGTCTGAGGTTAGTATCTGATGCACTAATTATTCTTTAAATTCGCTGTTCATTTGAATATGTTTTCACTATATTAATAATTGGATGATGTAGTGAAGTTCTTTGAATTTGATGAAAAAAGAACTCATGTCAATTTGTTTAGGATGTTGGCATCCCATGTGTTTTATATCTCAATTTTTAAGTTGTACAGCCTGATAATTGAGTAAAATGGTGAGGATTTTGATTATCAGTCTAACTTATAAGTTCTATTTGAAGAATCAGCCAATTGAAACCATATGCTGCAAGACTGCAATTTAATATATTAAATGCAAATTAAGTAATGGGTCATTGGGTATCTCCATCTAATTTTGACTTTTCATGGCATTTGTGTGATAGTAAAGTTCAACTAAATTTTGTTGCTTGCAGGTGTTAAAGAAGTATGGAATGGAAATGTTTGGTCCTATAAATAAGCCATTTGATCCACATAGGCACAATGCAATTTTTCAAGTACCAGATGGTTCTAAGGCTTCTGGTACTGTTGCAGTTGTATTGAAGGTATGTCTCGGGGTCATAATCATTGTTTTCTGTGTGGTTTTTGAATTTTACCATTATGGTATTTCAAATTCTTTATGTGCCTTTAGTTTGCATATGAAGTTCGTATTTCGTAAATTTTAGGCTAGACTAAGTTTACATTCTTAGAGATAATTTAAAATAATTACCAGAAACTTTGTAAGTCTTTTCATTTATCAATTAATTTCTCTTAAGAGCCATCATGCAATGGTTTACTTGTACCACTAGCACAAGAGAATTGGTTGTAACTATAACTTGTAAGTTGTCTGAATATGTACGTTTCCTATACATTTGGATGTCGATACAAAATCTTAGGAGATAATCATAGTAAATAGGATGTCCTTTTTTTTTCTCTACAATTTTGAGTTTCTGGTGTAAATGATAAATGTTTATTTTTATTTTTGGTAATCATTATGGGTTGATTTTTATTTTTAATAGGATGTCTTCATATTTTTATTTTTTTAAACTATCAATGAATTTGTTTGTTTCTTATAAAAAAAAACATGAATAAAAGTACAAGCTTGATGTGTGATTGCATTTGAAAGTTTATCACGTCAGTTGAAATGCGAAGATCAAATTTTTTGTTTTAATTTTTGAAGGTCTTCCATTTTCTTTGTACATATGCCATAACATTAGGCATATGCTCGTTTACCCTTGATGAGTTTGCTCAAGTATTTCATGATGAGGTTAAATATTCTCTTTAATATAGCCCTTTCCTATAAGCATGTTTTCTGGTTGGGATTTTAAATTTTATTCTTGACGTTTGCATCTTTTTCTGGTTTTGTTTTTCTTCCAATTGCATAATTCATTTTTACTTGGAAAGATTCACGTGGCTCTTCTCAAACTACTATTTTATGATATTGAGGCAAACTTAGTAATGCATATTTGACTCCTCTGAGGAAGTCTTGCAAATGAATAGTTTGTTAGAATTTTTCTGCTTCCCTGAGTTGTAAAATTCATTTTCATGCTATCTTCTTAAGGCACACAACCACGTCGAGTTGCTGCTACGAGCATTGCTGCTCGAGTATCTCAAGAGTTGGGTGTCAAGCTTGGGCATGGGGTGATGTTGCCATGACTGTAAACTTAATGCTTTTGGCCTTCCACGAATTATTTTGATATTATTTGTATCTTTTTACATAATTGTTTTACATTATACTTGTCTTAGCTTATTTATTTTGTGGTTTTAAGATGGGACGGATATTTATTTTGATGCTATCAATGCGAAAGTTTTAAAAATGACCATTTTTATGTTCTAATGCTTAGCACCTTTTTCCTCTTCCTGTTATGTATCTTATAGCTGCATCAGAAAGAAAATGGCATATTGGGAACTATTTTCAATTTTTAGGATGGTGTGAAAGTCAATTTGATGTTTCATTATACTTCATAATCATTGTTTGATATTTGTTTTTGTAGGGCAGTGCACTATTAAGAGGGACAAATCTGTTTGATTCTCTTTCATCATACATCATATGGATTTAAATATTTTCAACGAAAGTTGTTCTTTAGAATCTCCATTGAGATACATAAGTTGATGTGTGTGTTGAATTTAATATTGAAATGCATTACTTTTGTTGTTGCGGGCTGATTTCTCATCTGGCTAGTGTATATGCTTAGAGCATATTTGATTTAATTCTTTTAGTGGTTTTTTTATATCGAGGATTATGAACTAATGATTATTTTTATGTCTGATTGTTGGAAAAATTAGTGGGAGAGGGGGGTTTTTTATCTAGCTGACTCTGTACCATGTACAACTATAGAATGCTGACATTCTTTATATATTGATTTTGGTTTTCATAGTGATCTTCTATTTTATATTGTTTTCAGTGTTAGTCTTGGAGTGATTGAATTTAGTGAAGGAAATTTAGTGGAGTAGTTTGCTTTTTTTTTTTTTTTCAGCTATTGGTTGTAAGGTACACCTGATGAGTATGATAAGAACGATCAAATCTATATAGTTTGTTTTTTTTTTGGAGGAATTTCCTTAGTTTAATAAGAATGATCAAATCTATATAGATATGATTATGCCGAATCTTGAACTCAAGTCTTCACTTTTCTCTATTTGTACATGAAGTTATATCCTATCCTATCTTGTGAACATTACACTAACTCTTAATCAGGCAATGTTGTTAGTTGTTTCTAGTTGATGCCCTTAGATTTAGATCGATTCCCTCTAATCACTTGATTTCTATTGACAGGAAGGAGAGGTCATTGTTGTTGTTGTAGTTCATTCATATGAAGAAGGCACCCCTCCAGCTGGTTATCACAAAACAAGACTGACTTTGTGTAAGGGGTGGGGGGGAGGGGTTAGTTAAGGTTAGGTTTCTTTGTCAATTTGTTTCAATCTTTTGACATGCATATTTCGAAGTTTGAAGTTTAATGTAGAGTATATTTGATGTTAAAGAGAATAATACATTTGCTCCTATATATAGTACAGTACCTATATTCGAAATTTAAAGTTTATTTATATGCTTTACTTTCTCAATTTGATTCAAGCATTGAATATGTAAAATGCAAGAGATGTATACTCAAGTATAGTGTAAAACAGGGGCTATACAAATACAAAACAGGGTACAATATGTAAAATGCAAAACAGGGGCAAAGATGCAAATACAGGGTACAATAAATATTAATTTTTTTAAAAAAAATTACAAAATTAACTTGACGGTGAAACACTTTCAAGTATAGTTTAAAACTTGAAAATGATAAACCGTAAAAAATGACGAGTGATTGACAATAGAAAACCGTCAAAATTAAACTTTTCCTTATTCTTGACACTGGATTACTTGACAGTGAAAACTGTCAAGTAAAACTTTATTCTTGACACTGGATAAATGTCAAGTAAACTCTTATTATTAACAGATTTTCACTGTCAAGAAATAAATGTTTATTTTTGACACTGGATTACATGACAGATTTAAAACCATCAAGTAATCCTTTACTTGACAATTTTTCACAGTCAAGTAAACCATTTTCTGTAGTAGTGGAGGTAGGACGAATGTGCGGACCAAAACGGACGAAAATCAGTGGTATACCTTTTTAAAAATGAACCAAAGTTCGATCTAAAATGCATTTCTAGATATAAAATGGAATTATTTGGAGGCATGTTGAAGCTTTTCCCAAAACTAAACGACCAAAGACGTCCCAGACTAAGTTTGTTTTTTGGAAAACAAAATAACCAACAATGATTTCCCTTTCGTATTTTCGTCCTGCACCCCGTAGTTTAGGGATTCTTGCTTCAGAAATACGCGTCCATTACCCTAAACATGTCTCTGACACATTTGCATAAATTATATAGGTCGCGAAGAGAGAAACTTGAGGTAGGACTAACATCCGGACCAAAACGGTCGAAAATCCACTAGTACTATAGCCTTAAAAAATGGACCAAAGTTCGAGCTAAAATGCATTTCTACCTATAAAACGGGCTCATTTGGAGTAACTTTTACGTTTTTTTCAAAAGTAATTTACCAAAGACGTCGCAGACTCAGTTTCTACTTTGGGGAATAGACTAACCAGCACCGATTTCCCTTTGGTATTTTCGTCCTACACCCCATAGTTCAGGAATGCTTTGCTTAGAAATGTTCGTCCTTGACCCTAAACATGTATCTGACACATTTGCATAAAGTCTATAGGTTGCTAAGAGTGAAACTTGAAGTAGGACGAATGTGCGAACCAAAACGGACGAAAATCCACCAGTGGTATTGCTTTTTAAAAATGGACCAAAGTTTGACCTAAAATGCATTTCTAAGTATAAAATGGTGTCATTTGGAGGAAATTTTAAGTTTTTCTGAAAAATAAACGACCAAATACGTCTCAAAGTCAATTTCTACTTTTGAAAACAAAATGACCTGCAACGATTTTCCTTTGATATTTTCGTCCTACACCCCGTAAATCATGGATTATTGCCTAAAAAACGCGCGTCTGTGGCCCTAAACATGTCTCTGACACATTTGCTAGAACTATGAAGGTCACAAAGAGAGAAACTTGAGGTAGGACTAATGTGCGGACTAAAACGAATGAAAATGTACCAGTACTATAGCCTTCGAAAAATGGACCAAAGTTCGGCCTAAAATGCATTTCTAACTATAAAACGGTCTCATTTGGAGTAATTTTTATGTTTTTTCCCAAAATAATTTACCAATGACGTCCCCGATTCGGTTCCTGCTTTGGGGAACAAAGTGACAAGCAGAGATTTCCCTTTGGTAATTTTGTCCTACACCCCATAGTTCAGAGATTCATGGCTCAGAATGCGTGTCCTTGACACTCAACATGTCTCTGACACATTTTCATGAACTATATAGGTCGCTAAGAGTGAAACTTGAGGTAGGACGAATGTGCGGACCAAAACGGACGAAAATCGACCAGTGGTATAGCTTTTTAAAAGCGGACCAAAGTTCGACCTAAAATGCGTTTCTAGGTATAAAATGGGCTCATTTGGAGGAATGTTGAAACTTTTCGCAAAAATAAACGACCAAAGACGTCTCATACTCAGTTTGTTCTTTGGAAAACAACATGACTTGCAACGATTTTCCTTTCGTATTTTTTTCCTACACCCCGTAGTTAAGCCATTCTTGCCTCAAAAACACGCGTCCATGACCCTAAACATGTCTCTGAAACATTTGCTTGAACTGTATAGGTCGTGAAGAGAGAAACTAGGGGTAAGAATAACGTGCGGACCAAAATAGACGAAAATCCACTAGTACTATAATTTTTGAAAAATGGGCCAAAATTCGGTCTATAATGCATTTCTAGCTATGAAACAGGCTCAATTGGAGAAATTTTTTAGTTTTAACCAAAATTAATTTACCAAAAACGTCCCAAACTCTGTTTCTGCTTTTGGAAACAAAGTGACCAGCAACGATTTTCATTTGGTATTTTCAAGGATTCTTGCCTCAGAAATGTGCGTCCATGACCCTAAACATGTCTCTGACACATTTGCATGAACTATATAGGTCGCAAAGAGAGAAACTTAAGGTAGGACTAAACTGACGACCAAAACGGACGAAAATCCACCAATACTATAGCCTTCGAAAAATAGATCAAAATTTGGCTTAAAATGCATTTTTAGCTATAAAACATGCTCATTTGGAGCAATTTTAAGTTTTTTCCAAAAGTAATTTACGAAAGACGTCCCAGACTCAGTTACTTCTTTGGTGAACAAAGTGACAAACAACGATTTCCTTTGGTATTTTCGTGCTACACCCCATAGTTCAGGGATTCTTGAATTAGAAATGTGCGTCTTTGACCCTAAACATGTCTCTGACACATTTTCATGAACTATATAGGTCATTAAGAGTGAAACTTGGCGTAGGACGAATGTGCGAACCAAAATGGACGAAAATCCACCATTGTTATAGCTTTTTAAAAATGGACCAAAGTTCGACCTAAAATGCATTTCTAGGTATAAAATGGGCTCATTTGGAAGAATGTTGAAGTTTATCCAAAAACTAACGACCAAAGACATCCCAGACTAAGTTTCTCCTTTGGGAAAAAAAATGACCTGCAACGATTTTTCTTCAGTATTTTTGTCCTACACCCCGTAGTTCAAGGATTCTTGCCTCAGAAACGCGCGTCCATGACCCTAAACATGTCTCTGACATATTTGCATGAACTATATAGGTCGCGAAGAGAGAAACTAGAGGTAGGATTAACGTGTGGATCAAAATGGACGAAAATCCACTAGTATTATAGCCTTAAAAAATGGACCAAAGTTCGGCCTAAAATGCATTTCTAGCTATAAAACGGGCTCATGTGGAGTAATTTTGAAGTTTTTCCCAAAACTAATTTACCAAAGACGTCCCAGACTCGGTTTCTACTTTGGTGAACAAAGTGACCAGCAACGATTTCTTTTTGGTATTTTCGTCCTACACCCATAGTTCAGGGATTCTTGGCTTAAAAATGCGCAACCTTGACACCAAACATGTCTTTGACACATTTGCATGAATAATATAAGTCGCTATAGTGAAAATTGAGGTAGGACGAATGTGCGAACCAAAATGGACGAAAATCGACCAGTGGTAGAGCTTTTTATAAATTGACCAAAGTTTAACCTAAAATGCATTTCTAGCTATAAAACAGGCTCATATGGAGTAATTTTTAAGTTTTTGGAAGTTTTTTCCACAAGTAATTTACCAAAGACGTCCGAGACTCGGTTGCTGCTTTGGGTAACAAATTAACCTGTAACGATTTCCTATTGATATTTTCGTCCTTCACCTCGTAGTTCAGGGATTCTTTCCTTAGAAAGGTCACACATGACCCTAAAGATGTCTCTGACTCGTTTGCATAAACTATATATGTCGCGAAGAGAGAAATTTTAGGTAGGACTAACGTGCGGACCAAAACGAACAAATATCCAATAGTACTATAGCCTTCGAAAAATGGACCAAAGTTATCCCAAAAATGCATTTCTATCAGTAAAACGGGCTCATTTGGTATAATTTTTAAGTTTTTTCCAAAAGTAATTTACCAAAGATGTCCCAGACTCAGTTTCTGCTTTGGGGAACATAGTGTCCAACAACGATTTCCTTTTGGTATTTTCGTCTTACACCCTAGTTCAGAGATTCTTGGCTCAGAAATGCGGGTCCGTGACCCTAAACATGTCTCTAAAACATTGGCATGAACTATATAGGTCGCTAAGAGTGAAACTTGAGGTAGGACGAATCTGCAAACCAAAACGGACGAAATCTACCAGTGGTGTAGCTTTTTTAAAATGGACCAAAGTTCGACCTAAAATGCATTTCTATGTATAAAATAGGTTCATTTAGAGGAATGTTGAAGTTTTTCAAAAAAATGAACGACCAAAGACGTCCTAGACTCAGTTTTTGCTTTGGGAAACAAAATGACCTACAACAATGTTCCATTGGTATTTTCGTCCTACACCCCTTAGCTCAGGGATTCTTGCCTCAGAAACGTGCGTCCATGACTCTAAACATGTCTCTAACATATTTGCATGAGCTATATAGGTCGCAAAGAGAGAAGCTAGAGGTAAGACTCACGGGCGGACCAAAACGGACGAAAAGCTACAAGTATTATAGCCTTCAAAAAAGGGACCAAAGTTTGGCCTTAAATGCATTTCTAGATATAAAACGGGCTCATTGGGAGTAATTTTTATGTTTTTCCCAAAAGTAATTTAACATAGACGTCTCAGACTCGGTTTATCCTCTGGGGAAAAGAGTGACCAGAAACAATTTTTATTTGATATTTTCGTCCTACACCCGATAATTTAGGGATTCTTGTCTAAGAAATGCGCGTTCTTGACCCTAAACATGTTTCTGACACGTTTGCATGAACTATATAAGTCGCTAAGAGTAAAAATTGAGGTAGGACGAATGTGCGAACCAAAATGGACGAAAATCGACCAGTGGTAGAGCTTTTTAAAAATTGATCAAAGTTCGACCTAAAACACATTTCTAGCTATAAAACGGGCTCATATGGAGTAATTTTTAAGTTTTTCCCAAAGTAAACGACCAAAGACGTCCCAAACTCGATTTCTCATTTGGGAAACATAGTGACCAGTAACGATTTTCTTTTGGTATTTTCGTCCTACACTCCATAGTTCAGAGATTCTTGGCTCAGAAATGCTCATCCTTGACCCTAAACATGTCTCTGACACATTTGCATGAACTATATAGGTCGCTAAGAGTGAAACTTGAAGTAGGACGAATGTGCAGACCAAAACGAACAAAAATCGACCAGTGGTATTGCTTTTTAACAATGGTCCAAAGTTCGAACTAAAATGAATTTCTAGGTATAAGATGGGCTCATTTGGAGGAATGTTGAAGCTTTTCTAAAAAATAAACGACCAAAAGCGTCCCATACTCAGTTTCTGCTTTTGGGAACAAAATGCCCATCAACGATTTCCTTTGGTATTGTAATTCTACACCCAATAGTTCAGGGATTCTTGACTC
>JBBPDJ010015480.1:0-2500 GCA_037974625.1 Cucumis cinereus | reverse complement strand
CAAAGAGGATCGTCAAGGTAAGGACGAGATTCACTGGCTTTACGCTGTCTCCTAGGCTAAGAGTAGAGAGTCTGGAAGAGGGTGTGACAGCTTGGTATCAGAGCAAAAGTTTAGTACTCTAGGATGTTCAGAAGAGTAAAGAGTGTTTAAGAGTCTAGTAACATGCATGTACGTAAGAGGCAAGTGTAACAGGTCTAATAGATTGACGTGATACAGGGAATTATGCCTCCTCGAAATGAAAGCAGACAACGTAGGCAGGACGTAGAAGGGATGCGAGATCCTACCCAGGCTCAGTTTGAAGGGGAATCTAGTACCCCAAAGAACAAGCAGAGCTAGAGAGCCGTATGTTTTCGTGATTCGCGGAGAGATTGACGAAATCACTTGGATCATTATCCCACAATCCACAAAGGGGATATAGTATTGAACGACTCAAAGCTTTAGGAGCTACGGGATTCGAGGGCTCGACTGACCCTGCAGATGCAGAAGCTTGACTGAATCTGTTGGAGAAATGTTTTAGTATTATGGACTGCCAAGATGAGAGGAAGGTCAGATTGGCAATGTTCTTGCAAAAAGAAGCAGAAGGCTGGTGGGGATCAATAGAGTCACGACGAAGGGATACCAGTACCATGAGCTGGGAAACCTTCAGAAGGATTTTTTAAGATAAGTACTATCCTAGTACTTACTGTGAAGCCAAGAGGGATGAATTCCTCATATTAGTACAAGGTACACTGTCAGTTGCAGAATATGAGAGGAAATATACCGAGTTGTCACGGTATGCTCATACAATTGTAGCATCAGAGACTGATAGGTGCCGACAGTTTAAGAAAGGACTAAGGATGGACATCCGAACATCAGTCATTGCTATAGCCAAGTGGGCAAACTTTTCACAACTGGCCGAGACAGCGATGCGAGTAGAGTAGAGCCTGAGTGAGGGTAGGCAAGACATGGGACCTAGTCAGACTGTTTCTACGACTAGTAGTTTCCGTGGACGAGACCAGCGGAGATTTACTCCAGGAGTGTCTGGAAGGAGAGATTTTAAATCTCGCTCTCCTAGTCAGACTTTTAGGAGAGATGGTTCAGGGAGTGCTTCTCAGAGGACCTCCAGTCGATCATCAGGATCATCATCAGGACAAAGGTCAGGACACAGAAGCTTATGCAGCAGTTGTGGCAGAGTGCACAGGGGACCTGTATGGCAGGAGAAGGCATCTGTTTCTACTGCAAACAACTCAATCATTTCAAGAGAGAATGTCTACAGCTGCAGGCAGGAACTCAGGGAGGGCATCAGGCCCCAACACAGCAATCAGTCACAAGAGAAATACGGGGGCTGGTACCAGTAGTTCCAGTGGTGCTAACCAGAAATGGTTTGCAGGACGACCTCGACAGCAGGAAAAGATATTTGCGATGGCTCAATAGGAAGCGGACAACGCGCCAGATGTCATTACTGGTACGTTACTTATCTGCAATTTACCTGCACCTGTATTGCTTGATCCTGGAGCTACACATTCTTTTGTATCTAGATTGTTTGTTAGTAAATTGAATAAGATGATAGAGTCGCTGCCAGATGACCTAGTTATTTATAAACCTATTGCTGTTGGAGTGTTGGTCAGTGACGTGATTAGAGACTGCGAGATTATAGTAGAAGGTGTTAGCCTATCTGCAGATCTGATACCTCTTGATTTGCAAGAGCTAGATGTGATTTTGGGCATGGATTTTCTGTATTCCAACCATGCTACCATGGATTGCCAGACACAAGAAGTGACTTTCTGGAGACCAGGAACAATGAAGGTAATTTTTAGAGGAGAACGGAAAGTTATTCCTACATGTCTAATTTCAGTGATGAAAGCTACGAAGATGATGAAGAAAGGATGTATGGCATATCTAGCACACGTAGTTGAGTTAAAGAAAGAGGAGCTGAAACCTACGGACTTCCCAGTAGTAAGAGAATTTGTAGATGTGTTTTTCGATGATCTATTAGGACTACCACCTGATAGGGAGATTGAGCTAAGTATTGATTTGTTACCTGGAACAGTGCCGATTTCTCAGACACCTTACAGAATGGCACCAAGTCAACTAAAAGAGTTAAAGACTCAGCTACAAGAGTTAGTAGATAAGGGATACATTAGACCTAGTGTCTCACCTTGGGGAGCTCCAGTATTGTTCGTAAAGAAGAAAGATGGAACACTGCGATTATGCATAGATTATAGACAGCTGAACAAGGTTACGATACGTAACAAGTACCCTTTACCACGTATCGATGACCTATTTGATAAGTTAAGAGGTGCGTCAGTGTTGTCCAAGATTGATTTGAGATCAGGATATCATCAGTTGAAAGTTAAAGAGTCTAATATTCCCAAGACAGCATTCAGGACCATGATGAGCATTATGAGTTCAGAGTAATGACGTTTTGTTTGACGAATGCTCTAGCAGTATTTATGGATTTGATGAATAGGATATTCCACGAATATCTAGACCAGTTTGTTATAGTGTTCATCGATGATAT
>JBBPDJ010015450.1:0-26321 GCA_037974625.1 Cucumis cinereus | reverse complement strand
AAATTGTAGAACAATGCTTGCTTTTATGGTCATCTTAGATGAATTGTCATTTAAGTTTGTAGAAAGTGAAGGATTTCATAAATTTTGTTTGGCATTAAATCCAAAGTTTGTAATTCCATCTAGAGTGACTGTTGCAAAGGATTGCTTTCAAATATATATGATGGAGAAAAAGGAGTTAAAGAGTGCATTAACTCGAAGTGGCCAAAGAGTTTGTTTAACAACGGATACATGGACTTCTTTGCAGAATATCAACTATATGGTTATAACGACTCATTTTATTGACGATGATTGGAACTAGCACAAAATAATCTTAAACTTTTGTCAAATAGCTAATCATAAAGGAGATACAATAGGTAGAGCCATTAAAAAATGCTTAGAAATTTGGGATATTGATAGATTTCTTACCTTACAGTTGATAATGCGCGTTCAAATGATGTAGTCATTGCGTATTTGGTTAAAAATTTTAAAGGCAAAAATGGGTTGGTGTTAGATGGTGAGTTTATTCACGTCAGATGTTGTGCTCACATCCTTAATTTAATTGTCAGTGATGCTTTAAAAGATTTGCATGTGTCTATCGTTCGAATCAGAAATGCTGTGAAATATGTTAGGTCATCTCCTGCAAGACTGCAAATATTTAAAGATTTTGCTAAAGAAGATAAGATGTCAACAAAAAGTTGTCTTATGATGGATGTTCCAACTCGATGGAATTCAACTTTTACAATGTTAGACGGAGCGATTAAGTGTCAAAAGACATTTGATAGATTAGAGGAGCATGACTCTAGTTATTTGCCAAAGGATGATATTCCTACCATTGAAGATTGGGATAATGCAAAAGTGTTTGTAAAGTTCCTAAAGACTTTTTCAGATGTAACGAATAAGTTTTCTACATCTATGTCTGTGACTTCAAACATATTTTTTCATGAACTTTGTTTGATCCAAGAAATAATTCGTGAATACTCGTTGTATGAAAATGCATTATTGAGTAAGATGACATTAAACATGTAGGCATAATTCAACAAGTATTGGGGTATAACTACAAGTGAGAAGACCAATTTATTACTATATGTTTTTGTAGTTCTTGACCCTAGGTACAAGCTGACTTATGTGAATTATTGTTTTAATGAATTTTTCGAGGAAGATTGCGCAAAAAAATGGACGAATAAGGTTGAAGAAGCATTTCGTCGATTATATGATGATTATTATATAAGAATGTCAATGCCAAAAGAAAAATATTCATAAACACAATCATCCACATCTATCAAAGGATTTGGGTTTCAAAGTCAAAGTGAAATACCTTCTATCTCTTCTAATGAATCTTATAAGGCATGTCTGTTCACGATAGATTTAAACAAAGTAATAAAACAAGTCTAGATGATGCTAAAACAGAGGTGACTCGTTATCTAGATGAGGCTCGTATAGAAGAGGAACATTTAGATTTGTTAAATTGGTGGAAGATGAATTCCTCTCGATTTAAGATTATTAGCCAAGTAGCAAGAGACATCTACCGTATTCTTATATCAACTGTGCCATTTGAATCAGTCTTTAGCACGAAAGGACGGGTGCTAGATTCTTTTCGAAGTTCATTAACTCCTCAAACTACAGAGGCACTCATTTGTGGTCAGAATTGGATTCAGTCTAAATCTTTAGATGACATGATTGAAGAAATTGACGGAGCTGAAGAAATTGATGAAGGTAATATGTAATGTCACCTTTAAATTAGTGCTTTTATTTAATTCATTGTTTGACAATTTGTATTTAAAATATCTCATTTAAGCTAACCGTTTTTTTAATCTAGAATTAAAAAACATACGAAAGGAGATGGAAGCTACGTTTGAGAACTTGAATTCATTTTAATTCTCTCAACAGTAAGTATGATTGTTGTGTATTTGGAAAAGTTTGAGGGTTTCTTGGTACATTGTAAGGTTAGAACGAATCAATAATGTATTGGTTGGCTCATTTTAATTCTTTCTTCTTTGTATCTAGGAATTTTTGCAACAACAAATAGATACTTTGAGGATACACATTTGATAGATATCTCATTCAAGTCACACCCACAACTGAAACCTAGAGGTAACTTCTTTGATATGTTCTTTCTGTCTCTACATGAACACTTGAATTAATTTGAAAGCTTTGTTTTGAAGAACAAGTAGGTGTTGGAGGTTGAAGAACATTGACATTTAAATAGAAATATTCATCAGAATTTGAATCCTTTTGTAGGAAATAACAGTCTGCTTTGAGGAAAAGGCATTGGAATTGAGTTCACTTTGTTCTTACACAACTTGTTTCCCCTGTATTAAGAGAGTGTGTTTTTATATTGCTTGCACATATGTTAAAGGTTTAATGATATCATCATTTTATATTCATTGTAACATTTTCTATTATGCAACATTTTCTCTTCGGCTGGCTCATCAAATGGTATGACTCTCTACTGCATTTGGTTTTTTTTCCATATCTTTACTTAATTGGATTCTGTTTATTTACACGAATGGAGACTTCATGCCAAAAATTGCTTTGTAGTCTTGTCTCACTGGTACATTTTAGGGAAATTAAGGATTATTGTGAACTTTTCCATATCTCTGTAGTTTTGATGAGGTATTCTTATATATATATATATATATGGTACCTACAGTAGGATAGGAGGTATTTGACTTCTGGGTAAAGGAAATTTCCACATGGGTGTGTCTCTTTTCATTGTAGAATTGTAACAAATGTTCTTTTGAGAGTTAAAGAATTGATGAAAATTTCTCCTATCCCTAGATTTGTTAATTTTCATCTAATGCTATACTATATTTTATCTAATACTATACTATACTTAATAAAATTTTAAATATCTATGAAGTTCTTTTTCGCTTTCAATGATATAAGATGCATGTGAAAGTCTAGTGCTCTAAGCTTTTCATGTTGTATTGCGCTTTGTAGGATTTGAAGCTCAACTTTTAAGGTAATTTTAAAATTGGAGAGATTATGCAATTGATGCATTGCTTCACGTGATTTGGTTTCTAAAGAAGAGATTGCTTTCGTTCTTGTTGTGATTGGATTTGTAATTTTTGGAAGTTTGATAAGTAAACTTTCTTGATGTCATCAAAGTTAGTGATTAGTATTAAATTTTTATCGATATTTCAAGTTTTGGACGTCACCTTGGAGCATAGAATCATAGTATGATAGATGTGTCCCTTATTGACATTGTATTTTGTTAAGTTTAAGATCTCATTAGTTTATTGGATATGGTGGATTCTTGTATAAAACATCACAAATATTTCATTCTCAATGTAAATTGAGGCTTCATTACCAATATACCGATAATTTGGATTGACGTATATTATCATAGTCCTTAATTGTAATTTGTTGACAGGAAAAAAAAATAGAATATAGTAATTACATGACCCTAAAATTCGTGTTGTTATATGAAATTTAATGACACTAAATAAGTGTCCTTATAAAAGCATTTGTAACCAAAATAACTTGTTATGACTGCACTTATATATGACTGCACTTATATTGACCAGTAATTTAAAGTCAATAAACTGATTTCGTACTTAAATTAGTTGTTGGAAATAACAGATACGTTACATCGGACCTTGATGACATTCTTTTGTGTCAATAGTCAGTTAACAATGACACATGATAGGAAACAGTTTATACTGACAGTAAATAAGTGTCATGAATCGACAAATAACAACATCATGACGATGTCGTTAAATGGTATATGTTTACAGGAGCTTCAATGACGCAAAATATACGTCAAGAAATCACATTTTTTGCATCGTTAAATGTCACTTTTAGTACTCAATATCTAATGAAAATCACATGACAATCAAATATGAATGAGACAACAATCACATGACAATTAGATATAAATCATGAAGTATTTAATACCTTATAAAAACTCAAATGACGATCACAAACTACTAAGTATCACATAGAAATAAGATAATAATCAGATGACAATAAAGAAAAAATTAAAGTCTTTGTGATGAATTCCACATCTCAAACCATATATATCTTTCATGTGACCCAATAAATAAGTCCATCAAATATTTCACCAAAATGCAATTAATCTTAATCTGATTGACATCTTACTGTGATTGCCATTTGATTGAGTTTTTAATATAATTTTTAGGGCTCCATCATGAGTCACATAAAAATACTACTCAATCTTCACTCATAATATAAACTAATAAAACTTCATATCAGATGACTGTATTTCTCATCTCAACAAAATCATTCAATAAAAAATAAAAAATAAAAAAGAAGAAATAAAGCAAATACAAACTGAAACATAAAAAACAAAGAATCTTAAAAAATTGATGAAATAGAAAAATGTTATAAACAGGAAAATATTAGCTGATTAAACTGAAACCAGAAAAATAAATAGTGAATGAACAACTACAACAGACACTTTCAAAACAAAAAAACCATAAAAACAAAATTATGAATGATAGAGATCTCAACACAATCGTGCATAAAAATCGCAACCAAAATCAGAGCGCAATCATGAAGGGGAGGGCGAAATTCAAGCAAAATATCAGAATGAAAACCAAATATCATCAGAGTAATCAAAACCGCAATTGTGATGATGATGGCCGCGATTGTGCTTCTCCTCGTCACATTCCAAATCTCAAACACAAACCATAGATGACTTCAAGAAACCTCCAACTAATGAAATCAAAACCTTCAAAACCTTGATTTGAAAAATAAAAATTCTTAACGCGCGCCTGAACAAGCTAAGAGAATTTATAAATAATAAAAAATCTTGAACCTGATTTAGGGTTGAGTTGGTTGTTGCAGAAACTTTGAAGAAGAACGCAAGAATATCTAAACTAAGCATCATATTTCTTTTCTTCAACCTGATTTTTAATTAAATAAAATTATTAACTTTATGTAATGTTTGTATTACGGTTGAAGCCTCCATTTTAATAATTTAATTGTAATAAGGTGTTATTGTAATAAGGTGTTATTGTAATAAGGTATTTCTTTTCTTCAACCTAACACTACGATTATCACCATGAAGAATAGTGGTTGATTGTTGTGGGGTCTCATACTAGTAACAAGCCAATGAAGCCATAGTAATTTGGAAGTTGCATCAGCCAGTGCGTGATATTCAGATTCCGTGCTGGAGCGTGAAACAACAGTTTGTTTTTTGCTTCGCTAGGAGATGAAAGAATCCTCTAAATAAAAACAATAACCAGTGGTAGATCTCCGATCGGTAGGATCACCAGCCCAATCAGCATCAGAGTATCTAGAGAGAATCAAAGATGATTGTGAGGAGAATTGTAATCCATGTTCCAAAGTGCCTTTAATATACCGTAATATACGAAGAACAACAGTGAAGTGTATAGTACGAGGTGCGACCATGAATTGACTAACAATGTGAACTGCATAGGCAATATCTGGGCAGGTCACAATCAAGTACATTAGACTGCCAACAAGTTGCAGATACAAGGTGGGATCCTCGAGAGTAGTGTCATCAAAAGGAGTTAGTAGTACATTTGGATGGTGTTGTGGATGTGACAGAATCAGTGATACAATCGAGCCAGGAGATTAGATGCATATTTTGCTTGAGATAAGTAGTATCCATCAGATGAGGATGAAACCTCAACACCGAGAAAATAACTTAGGGGTCCTAAATCTTTCATCTCAAAATGCTTTTCTAGGTACATTGCAATTCAGATATGGCTTGGGGATCATCACCTATAATAATCATGTCATCAACATATAAGAGTAGGAGAATAATACCATGAGAGGTCTGTCGAGTAAATAGTGCAGAATCGTGAGAACTGGAAGTAAACCCAAGTTGAGTGATGGTGGAACTAAACGTTGCAAACCAAGCTCGTGGAGCTTGTTTTAGACCATGTAGTGCACGACAAAGAAGACACACTTTTTGAGGTAGCGGATCAGTGCCTGGGGGTGGTTTCATATAGACTTCTTCAGATAAAGTGCCATTGAGAAAGACATTTTTAACATCTATTTAAAGAAGGGTCATTGTTTGACAGCTGCTATGGCTAAAAGGCTGCGAACATATGTCATTTGGGCAACTGGAGCAAACGTCTCTTCATAACCAATGCCATATTCCTGTGAATAACCTTTGACCACCAGTCAGGCTTTGTAACGTTCAATAGATCCATCAGAGTGAGTTTTAATTTTATAAATCCACTTGAAACTAATGGGTTTCTTTCCAAGAGGTAAGTCGACATAGTTCCAAGTGTGAGTCTTTGTTAAGGCTTGGAGTTCCTCATTCATTGCTTGTTTCCATAGAGGGTTAGTATTGGCCTCCTTATAAGAGGAAGGCTCAACCAAAGACATAATAGTGGAAAAACAATGGTAATCCTTGAGATGAGAAAAAATTTGGCTTACCCTGGTGGAACGACGAACAGGTGCATATTCAGGTTCAACACAAGGGACAAATGGTAGATTCGAAGACACAAATAGAGGAATAGATTGAGTAAGCTCAGTGACCGATAAAGAATGAGATTAAGGGTCATGGGGAGTGTCATTTTGAGGGAATAAATCAGTAAAATGATCAATGAAGAATAAAGGAGAATTAGAGAAAGAGGCATGGAAGGAAGAAAGAGTAGAAAACATACGATGTTCCCAGAAAGTGACATGGCGAGATATACGTAATCTTTGAGAGATTGGGTCCCAACAACGAAAACCTTTGTATTCAGTGCCATATCCTAGGAAACAACATAGACGAGCACGAGATTCAAGTTTGGTGTGTTCATGAGGATGTAATAACACAAAACATGCACAACCAAAGAGTGTAAGATTGGAGTAAGAGGGGACCGTAACATAGAGTCGTTCAAAGGGGGAAACGTTGTGAATGACTGGAGATAGAGGTAAGGGTAGCCTCACCCTAAAATTTCTCAGGGCAGGAAGCAGAGAGAAGTTGAGCACGAACAGAGTCTAGAATATGATGGTATTTTCGTTCTGCTCGATCATTTTGCTGAGAGGGTTGGGGGCATGACCGTTGAACTAGAGTGCCCTGTTGGACAAGAAAGGAAAGAAGACAGGAGTCCTTATATTTCATTGCATTATCTGGGTGAAGAATTTTTATGGTGCAAGAAAATTGAGTGTGAGTCATATTTGTAAAATCAATGTAAGTTTGAGGTAAGGAAGATCGATGTTTAAGAATGTAAATCTAAGTAAAATGAGAATAGTCATCAATAAATAGAACAGAATATCGACAACCATTGACACTAGTAGAAGAAGCAGGGCCCCAAATGTCAAATGGACCATACCACAGGGCGTATCACATAATGATGCAGAAGTAATAAATGACAAAGCAGAGTGTTTTGCAAGTTTACAATTTACACAATCAAAAGGACTAAACTTAGAAACATTGTCTAGAGTACCCGTGGAGACTAGATTACAAAGTTTATCAGAAGATGTGTGACCAAGACGAAGGTGCCACTAATATAAAGAATGGTCAGTGACTGGAGCGGAGATAGATCGAAACAGAGAGTGGTGGAGAGATGTGAACTCAAATAATCTTTCCACCTTTCGTCCTGTACTAATCACCTGTTCCGTCTGCAGATCTTGAACCCGCCAACTATGAGAAGAAAAAATAATTGTAAGACCAAGGTCATATAATTGACCAACAGAGGCTAGGTTGAAGGTTAAGAACATGATAAGTTTGGAAAAGATTTATGGTGGGTCTATTGACAGTGCCAATGTGAGAGACAGACATGTGATTTCCATATGCAGAGTGAATTGGGGAAAGGGATTAAACAGGAATGGGAGAAGATAACAAGGAAGTATCAGAAGTCATATAATTGCAACAAGCTGAGTCAATGAGCCATGAATTACCTGGGGTGACAATAAGGGCATTAGGATTGAAAGATATCACCTGTTTCAGTAAATCATGAAGATCACAACTGAAGACTTAGAGGGGTGGTGATATCAGATGAGGTGGCAGCAACAACAACAGATGACAATCCCGATTTAGGAAAGGACTTGACTTTATTTGTGTGATGAGAAAGACGAGGTATGCAAGTAGGACAATTCTCTAGGATATGACCTCGCTTGTGACAATACCTGCACTCAATGGTAGGACAATTAGGCAACTTATGACCATAAAGTTTACAATATTTGTAGAAATTGGACTCATTTGCGGATCGAGAGTGAGTGGTTGCAAGTACAACGTCAAATGTCAAGAAGGAGACAATGCCAAGTCTTTTCTCTTCAAATAAAATTTTCTGAATAGCAGCATCTAAAGATGGCAAAGGGTTGTGGTGTAATAGAGCAACACGAACTGATTCATATTTCGAACGGAGTCCCATGAGTACTTTTATAAGATGTAGATGATCAGGACTAATCTTTGCCTGATCTAACTGAGTCCAAATAGGATGAAGGGTAATAAGATATTCATTTATCGATTGTCCAATTTCTTGGTTGAGGCTAACAAGTCGAGATTGTAATTGATAATAGTTAGCAAGATCAATAGATTGAGAACGCATAGATAGAAAATCCCAGAGTTCTTTTGCAGTGTCAAAAGCATCAAATTGAGTATGAATAGCTGGAATAGAAGTGTTATGCAACCAAGTGATGATTTGATGATTTTTGCTATCCTAGTCCTCAAGTCATTCAATATATGTGGCATCCTCTTCAATAACAAGTTCTCCATCATCATCACTGCTATCCTCCATTGGATTGGTGCTTTGGACTGGTTTGGTGATATCTCCTGTAACAATGCGCCATAACTTACGATTGATAAAAAACTCCTCATTTGGTGTTCCCAGGTGATATAGTTTGTTCTATCAAGAATGGTGCCAACAGGACGAGAAATATCATTTCTCTCAATCGAAAGAGCTTGGATACGGTGAAAGACGAGTCAAATCGCGACAGAAAAATCTGGATTTGCGACTGTCTATGGTGAACGGGCAAAACGCAAAGGACAAATCTGAAATTGCGACAGATGGAGGCAGACGACGTGCTAGCGGGCGTGGATCTGCAACATGGAGCTGCGGTGGGGATCTGCAGTTGGAGGTGTCGCATGGAACTACAGAGCTGCGGTGGAGATTTGTGGCGAGAGGCGTCGTGTGGAACTACGGAGCTGCGACATGGTGTGGATCTGTTGTAGATCAGGCAGGCGCAGCGGCGTGGCTTTGCAGACGGAGTGCATCGACGGGCAGCGGGGATCTGGGGTGGGTGGTGTGGCGTGGAATTGTGGAGCTGCATACAACAACTTAAATCTACGGCGGATGTGCAGCTGCATGGATCTGCAGTGGAGTACGACGATGACGGTATGCAGCGAAGGTGGATGGTAAACCCTAATTATTTTTTGTCTCTGATACCATATTAACTTTATGTAATGTTTGTATATTTCTTAATCAAAATGGAGGCTATTACAGTGGAATTTATACACAAATACAGTGTAAGCTCTTGTTCCATTTTCTTTTTGTTTATACTAATGTTTCTTTAATTGTAAAATTTAGTCAAAAATATATTTAAGATTCTCTAATGGTTAAAATATTCGATGAGAAATTGTAGAATTCAATTTAGTTAGTATATGACTTTGATATTTTAATAAGTGATGAAGAAGAATCTAGAAAATGACGAGATTGAGTTATTCTTAAGTTGGAGGGGCATTATGGACATTTTCCTGTTATTATGATTAAAAGTGATAATAATATTAATAATGAGAAAAAGAGGGAGAAAACCCCCTTTTTTCTTCGTTGGAGCCGACACATCCACCCCCCAAAAACTCACCCTCTCTCGAATCTTCTCCGTCTCACCCTACCTCCAGCGAACACCGACCATTTTCCTCTGGAAACTGCCGTCGAGCATTGATCTCTAATGCCGAGACTTCCCCCTATAATTAAATACATGTAACAAATTTAGGTACCTACTTAATTCATCAACATATTTAAATTTAAATAAACTTGCCAACTATTTACCTAGTAATGTATAACTTTCAAATGTCTTAATTTTTATGTGTAACTTATTTCCATTAAAACATGCTTTAACTTTTTAACATCCTCCCTTAAGCATGTTTTCTAAGAACTCTAAACAAAGTTCTTTACTTGTTAAACACGTCAACTTAAGTGGCTTCGTGAAAATATCTGCAATTTGATCTTTAGTCTTCACATATTCAACTTGAACCTCCTTCCTTGAAATGCAATCTCTCATAAAATGAAACCTTGTATCAATGTGTTTGCTACAATCATAGAACATAGGATTCCTTGCTAGAGAAATTGTTGACTTATTGTCTACATAGATCACTGTTGGATCATCTTGTGAAATTTCAACTGTCATTAGCAAATTTCTTAACCAAAATGCATGACAGACACATGAAGCTGCAACAATATATTCTGCTTCACAAGTGGATAATGTCATAGTAAATTGCTTCTTAGAACTCCAAGTAAATGCAGTATTACCAACAAAGAAAACATATCCACTAGTGCTCTTTCGATCATTAGTATCTCCAGCCCTGTCACTATTACAATAGCCTTCAAGCTTGAATTCTATAGATGTAGAACAAAATAACCCATAATCAAGCGTAATTTTGAGGTAACGAAAAATTCTCTTTGCCACTTTCAAATGAGTAGTTGTATGAGATTCCATAAATTGACTCACCAATCCGATGCTGAAAATAATATCTGATTGTGTGCAAGTCAAATATCTCAAACTCCCAACCAAACTTTTGAAATATGAAGGATCAACAACACCTAATTCTTCATATTTTGACAATTTGGTCCCAATTTCAATGGGAGTTGTGACGGGCTTAGAATTGATCATCTTGAACTTCTCTAGAATTGCTCTAATATATCGTTCTTGAGATATGAAAATACCTTTCTCTGACTGCTTCACCTCAATGCATAGATAATATGACATCAGTCCTATATCTGCCATTTCAAATTCTTGGATCATCGCCTTCTTGAAATCTTCATACATACTTGCACAATTTTCTATAAAAATTAAGTCATCCACATACAAACAAACCAAAAAAATATCTCCATGATCATTAGTCTTAATATAAAGAGAATGTTCATAAGGGCATCTCAAATACCAATTGTTAAGAAAATACTTGTTGATTATGCTATTCCACATTCTTGGCACTGGTTTCAATCTGTACACGCCTTCTTCAATTTTAGAACTTTATCCTCTTGGTCTTTCACAACATAACAAAGAGGTTGTTCTAAGTAGACTTCTCCTTCCAGATATCTATTAAAAAATGCTGATTTGACATCCATCTGAAAGAACTTCCAATTACTTTGAGCAGCAAGCACAATTAACAACCTTATGGTGTCTAAACGAGCAACGAGAGCAAATACTTCATCGTAATCAATGCATTTTCTTTGAGAACAGCCTTTTGCAACTAATCTTGCTTTGTATCTCTCCACTTCACCTCTTTCATTTCTTTTTATCTTGAACACCCATTTGGCACCTACTGCTTTCTTTCCACTTGGAAGAGTAGAAAGTTCTCACGTATCATTCTCCTTTATGGCTTTTATCTCTTCATCCATAGCTTTCATTTATTATTTTGTGAAGCTTTTTCAAAATTCAAAGGTTCACTGTCACCAAATAGGCAAAAAAGAGTAAGGTTATTAAAACTTTGACTTAACTCTTCAGTTTCATCATTATGTCTCGTAAACTTATCATGCCACAAGGTACTTCATTTAAACTTGCAGATGATGAAGGCGTGTTTTGTTGTGGAGTGATTGACGATGTTGGTGGTGTTGATGGAGAAGCAATGTCACTAGACTCATCATGATCATCGAAAAAAAACAAAAACTTGTAGTCTTTTGGTTCATCATTCTAATTTTGTGATGCTTCTTCATGAAACACAACATATCTGCTTACCATCGTCTTCATTGTAACAAGATTATAAAAGCTTGTAACCTTTTTAGTTTGCATGATAGCCAACAAAAACTTGCCTCTCAATTTTATCATCGAGCTTACTACACTTTTGATCAGGTATATGTGAATAAGTCATGCATCCAAATACTCTCAAATGAGCAATGGATAGTTTTCTTCTTGTCCATGTTTGTTGAGGAGTTTTGTTCCACATGCTTCTAGTAGGAGAACGATTTGACAAGTACACTGCACATTCAACAGCTTGTGTCCAAATTTTTTTTGACATCTTCTTGTCTTCAACATGCTTCGAGCCATGTTAAGTTTCTTCTGTTCTTCCTCTCAACAAGACCATTTTGTTGAGGAATAAATGGAACTGTCATAGGCCGATGAATTCCATTTTCTGTGTAAAAATCTTTGAATTCATTTGAAGTGAATTCACCTCCCATGTTTGATCTCAAAGTTTTTATGTAATAACCACTTTATTTTTCAACAAGAGCTTTAAATCTCTTGAACATGCCAAATACCTTTGATTTTTCTTTGACAAAATAAATTCAAGTTTTTCGGCCGAAATCGTCAATAAACTATAAGAAATAATTATTCTTACCAAAAGAACTTGGTTTGATCGGTCCACAAAGATCAGTTTGAACTAACTCTAGTGGTCTTCTTGCTCTTAAAGATGATTCTTGTGGAAAACTCTTTCTTGATTGTTTGCCATAAAGATAACCTTCACAAAATTGATCTGGATGTTTGACATATGGCAACTTTTTCACCATGTCCTTCCTCGCTAATAGTCTCAAGCCATCAAAGTTTAAATGCCCAAATCTCAAGTGCCAAATCCAGTTTGGATATTTCAAACATGATTTCAAACATTTAACAACATCAGTTTGAATGTTTAATAAAAACATTCTATTTTTTTATCATTTGAACTTTAGCAATCATATTGTCAATATTATCTCTTATCAAAAGACTATAATCCTTCATCAAAATATTATAGTCTTTTTCTAAGAGTTGTCCCAAACTCAAAATATTGTTCTCCATATCATGCACATAATAAACAATAGAGATAATGTCATACATCTCATTCTCCAAATTGATCAAAATTTTACCTTTTCCTTTAACTGAAATTTTTCTGGCATCATCAAATATGATATTGCCACCAACTGATTCATCAAGCTCCACGAACATCGATTTACTTCTACACATGTGATTGCTTGCACCGCTATCTAGATACCATGCAATGTTTTCACATATTTTCTACCTTTGCATGCTGCTATAAGCAATGATGACTCACCGCTTTCTTCATTTTCTCAGCATAATTTGAAATTTCTTCAACATTATTTCTGCATTCCCAAGAATAATGACCAAATTTATGACAATTTTAACATTCAACCTGTCTTTTGTCATACCTCTTGTAATTATTTGATCTTTCTCCATTTCACCTTGAATAATTTTGTCTTCCACGACCACTTGATGAATTTGAGTTTGAATGACTCTCATAAAGTTTTCTTTGACTGTAGTTTCCTCGACCTTGGCCTCTAAAACCATTACGTCCACGATTGCCACCATGTCCTCAGCCTCGATTGACTTTTTCTAGGCTATCTTCCTTATCTTTCAATTGTAACTTTGACTGGAAGAGTTGCTCAATCTTCTGCTTGTTCTTTTTGACCAGCTTTTCTTTATGGGCTTAAAGAACTCATAAGTTGATCAATGGACATTGTACTCAAATCCTTTGATTCTTCAATAGCTACTACAATGAAAATGAATTTTTCATCTAATGAGCGAAGTATGTTTTCTACTACTTGCTCATCACTTATTGTCTTATCATTTCTTTTCATTTCATTTACTACTTCTAGCAATCTTGAAGTATAATATGAAACTGATTCAGACTCCTTCATATGCAATGATTCATAATCACTTTTCAATTTTTGGAGGCATACCTTTTTTACTCGATCTACTCCTTTATACGTAGTCTCCAAAATTTTCCATGCTTGATGTGCAATAGTTGCTCTAGAAATCTTCTCAAAATGTGGAACATCAATGGTTTGATGAATGATGGTGAGAGCCTTTTGGTCTTTCTTTCTTGTATTCAACAAAGTTTCTTATTGAGCTTGACTCAAATCCGCATCACTTTCTGGTTCTTCATAACCATTATTAACAATGCTCCATACATCTTGTAAACCAAGTAGAGCTTTCATTCGAATACATCAACTACTATAATTTTCTTTCATAAGTCGAGGTACTTGGAAGGGAACTAAATTGTTGTTTGCCATTTGCAAAAACAATTTTTTAAACTTCAAATTCAATGTCTGATACCACTTTGTTTGAAGCGTGTGATGAACACTCCAAATAAATAATCGCCAAATAGAATATTTGAGAGAAGAAATAAGACTTATTTGGAAGACTCTTAACTCTTTCCTTTGTGTGTATTCTTATTCACTTGGATGATATTTCAACATATCAATCCATCCATAACTCCACACTATAATTAAATACATGTTCCATAACTTCACCCTCTAATTAAATACATGTAACAAATTTAAATTCCTACTTAATTCAGCAACATATTTAATTTTAAATAAGTTTGTCAAGTATTCACCAAGTAATGTATAACTTTCAAGTGACTTAACTTTTGTGTGTAACTTATTTCTATTAAAACATGCTTTAGTTTTTCAACTGCTATTGCATCTCAAAGAAAGTGTGTGTATGAAAATAGTGTTTGAAGAGAAAAAGACAAAAGAAAAAAGAGGAAGAAGGAGAAAATAAAAAAAAAATCAAGGACTACCAAGTGAAAGAAAAAAAAAACACATTTTTTTATCATTCATTGTTGAATCTAGGAAATTCAGGATGATGACATATAACTGAGGCATTGTCTATATGTGAGGTGATGGGGGAATTTACAAGTCAATTTGACCCTTTGAATAAGCTTGACATGTAATTTGAGACAACGACATTCAGATGAATTTACAAGTCAATTTGACCCTTTGACTAAGCTTGACATGTAATCTGAGACAACGACATTCAGATGAAGGTATGCAGTGAGACAAAATCACCATGTTGTATATTTTTACTCAATTTGGCAACAGACGAAAGCCCTACTATCTCAAGGGTGTAGGAGGGTTGCATAGCCTAAAAATGTGGGAAATCTCTTAAAGCTACACAACTCGACATGATCACTTACCAACTGATCATTTAAATTAAAAATGCAAAAATACATTCAAAGTTAGATAATCAATTGTGATGACAGTCATCTAATCATCCTCAACGCGTCAACTGGGGAAATTAAATGAGTCATACATGAAAGAAATTTTTCAAATGAAAATCAATGCTAAGTGATTATTGACATACTAGTTGACACATTATTGGCTTGAGAAAGAGGTTATTTGTTGCAATACACACCTTGACCAGTCTATTATGAGTGAAATCTTGGGAAGTTATGTCATCAAGTATAAACAGGAGTTGTTCGAGGAATGGTTTACTTTCATGGCCTCTCTCAGTCTTCGTGTGTGGATATCTTTGATTTTTTCCCATACCTCTCCTTCTTCATCTGTCTCCATTCATTTACATCTTCTTGCCCCAAGTGTCACTTTCTGTTTGTGTCTCATTTTTCTTCTTTCGTTTTAATATTCCTTTTAGCAATATCAATTCTTTATCCATAAATCTTTGTTCTAAAAAAATTCTTAACTCGAAAGTCATTCCTCCATCTTATTATCGAGGTTCAAATTAGAGGACATTTTTTTCACTTGTCCGAGAGGAATTTAGTTTATAGTTTGGACCTTAAACTCATTGTTCGTTAGAGGACGGTTGATGTTTAAGGAACAAGATGTAATCTTAGGGGTAAAACGGTACTTTGACCAACTGAGATTACAAACAACCTGTGAATGATTGACTTACTAATTATGTTATATCATGTGGAAACAAATATATCTACACTGAGGAGAGTACAACTACGGCCTATAGTGGACAATCCTGATTAGTTAACGAATTGATATGATCCACACAAACATCAAATTATTAATTAGACTTTATTTAATAATTATGATGTATTTTTAATATTTTTCAATTTTATCTTTTTTTAATAACATTTAAAAAAGGATAATTTAATATTTTTTCAATAAATTAGGGTTTTATTGGGAGGTTATATAAGTCACTTTTAGGTTGTTTTAGGCAGTTTTTTGATAATTGAAGTTTTAAGGATTTTCTATGAATGAAAATTCTTTGGTAGACAACAGACCCTCATCGCTATCTTTTGCAATTCTTGATTTAGTGTTGTAAGCCAATAACATTCAGGTAAGTTTGATCACCTTGCTTGTGGAGTGTTCAAACTTGGAGTGAGGAACTAGTTCTCCTTATCTCTTGGTCTTCGATCAAAGGGTAATCCAAATCTAATCCATTCCCTTGGGTTTTTGTCAAATTGATTTGGAGGTTTTAGAATTTGTTATTAGGGGTTCGCCAATTGGGTTCTTAATTTATAAATCCTACGGTTTTCCTATGATTTGGTATCAGAGCTTAGGTTCTATATTGGATATATGTTTAATTGTTTTTCTTGATTAATTGAGTATAATTTTTAGTTGGTCTTGTTGTTGATTGAACAAAAAAAAAAAAAAAAAAAAAAAACAGGAGAGAAGAGTTGCTGATGGTTCATCCGAGGAAGTTAATAATTTTTTTTTAAAGCAACTAAATCAAGCACGTCGATGAAGCTGCTGATTTTTCATAGTTTTTAACCTGCTCAAATTTCATAAGAAAATTAATAGCTTCTAGGACATTTGGTGGACGTTTTGAATTGGATTTAGGGTAAAATTAGTGTCTTTGGATTTTATTCTTAATTCTTTGTTTCTTTTTGTCATTATTTTGTCTAGTAGTTTGCTTTTCTTCGTTCATCTTACATAATTCTTGAATTTTGAATATTAGGTTCTTAATTCTAATATCATATTTTTTTTATCGCTTCTTGTCTAGTTTGTTGAATCTCAAATATTAGTTTCTTGATTTCTAGTTTTCGCTTTTGTTGCATTCAACTGGTTCTTTGCTTGAGTTGGACACTTTCAGGCATTCTTGCTTGGTTTGTTGTTGGCTTGCTCTTCTAAACTTGGTTGCAAAATCTTGGCTATTTCCCGAAGAGTTTATATTTGTGAGAGAGATACAATTTGAGTGTAAACACGAGTGAACATCATCTAATGAGGAAAAACACGTGAGGGAGTGATTGGGAGGTCCACTTTTCTTTCACTTATTTTTGTTTTGCAGCAATGGCAGGTAATGGAGGTGTTCAACAGGGAGAGTTACAAGGAGGATTAAATAAGGAAGTCATGCAACGCGCCTGGAGACGTTACTCAATGCGGGGTTGGAAAGAATAGGACAAAGGTTACAAGCTGGGAAAAGACTTGAAGTAAGAAGAAAGGTTGTGAAGAATTTTGAGGAGGATGAAGAATCAGAGCAAAATGAATTCAACTCTGTTCCTGTTATAGATGAGCCTATGAAAGGAGAGCAACATGGCCCGAGAGAAATGAAGGTTTTCATAATAGGAGGCCGCAAGGTAGAAGAGAAAACAACCATGGAGATTGGGGTTTTAGAAACATTAAAGTTAAATTTCAAAAATTTTATGGTACATCAAATCCTGAAGACTTCTTCCAATGGGAACATGAGGCAAAACATATCTTCCGTTGTGATGATCTCTCTAAGAGAAAAAGGTACTATCTCCATACACATTTTAAGGGTTATGCACAAACATGGTGGGATAAGGTATATTCTAAGAAGAGAAGGCGACATGAGGGTCTAATGGAGACGTGGATCGAATTGAGAGAGCTCATGAAGAGTCAGTTTGTGTCAAAACATTACTTGTGAGATTGTGGACAACGACTTCAGGCATGACACCAAGGGAGTAAGAGTGTAGTTGGTTATTCCAAGGAGATGGAGATGTTTATGGAAATATTGGATATGGATAAGGATGAAGAGAACACTATTTTCAGATTCCTTCATGGATTAAATATTGATGTGACAGAACGTGTTGAACTACAAGAATGTGAGGATATGGAGACGTTGGTGCATCTTGCAGAAAAGGTTGAAAAGCAGTTACAAAGGTGCAAATCCAGGTTCACTTCTAAAAACTTTTTCCATTCAACTTCTTGGAAACATGGTGAGAAATATATAGATTCTAAATTTAAAGTCAAGATAGGAAGTGATAGCCTAAAGATAAAGCAGAATCTTCTTAAAAAACAAAACCAAAGATGGAGGCATCCACAGGTAGAAATAGAGACCTTAAGTGTTAGAAGTGTCAAGGAGTGGGGCACATTAGTAGGAGATGTCCTAATAAAATGACAATGATAATTAGGGGAGGAGAGATAGTCACTGATGTGAGTGAAGATGATGAAGAGCTAGAAAATTTAGTGAGTGACGAAGAAGGAGAGGAAGAAGTGGAAGATACTTCATGATTGTCCCTAGTCAATACAAGAGCCTTAAGTACACACATGAAGGAGGGATTTGGAGAATCAGAGAGAGAATCTTTTCATACATGTTGCCTTGTACAAACTGTACCTTGTAGTGTTGTGATTGACAGTGGGAGTTGTACAAATTTGGTGAGCTCTAGTTTAATCTCAAGACTAGACTTGGATACTACACCTCATCCACGACCTTACAAATTACAATGGCTTAATGATTATGGAGAACTCAGAGTGACTAAGTAGGTGAAGATTTCTTTTGCCATAGAGAGATACGAGGATGAAGTATTGTGTGATGTGGTACCCATGCATGCAGGTGACATACTCCTTGGAAGGTCTTGGCAATTTGGTAGGAAGGTTATATATGATGGTTTTCTTAATCGTTACACTTTTACACACAACGTAGGAAAATTGTACTTGTACCCCTTTCCTCTAGAGAGGTGCTTAATGATCAAGAAAAGTTAGAGAAAGGAAGAGAAGAAGTCGCAACAAAAGCAAAAGAGAGTTTGAGAAAAATGAGAGATTGAGAAAAGAAAAAGAGAGTTTGAGAGAAAATGAGAAATTGAGAAAAGAAAAAGAGAGTTTGAGATAAAATGAGGGATTGAGAAAAGAAAAGGAAAGCTTGAGAGAAAATGAGGGATTGAGAGAAAAGCAAGATCATAGCATGAAACTAAAAGAGAAAAAAGAGAGAAAACTAGTGAGTTTGAGTGCTAAGTCTTATGAGGTTAGAAGAGCTATGTTTTTTAAAAGAACCATACTCCCTACATTTAAAGAAGCTTGTTTGTTAACTAAGGATCTTGGATCCTCTTTGCCTAGTTTGTTTGTGACTCTTTTGCAGGAATTCAATGATCTGTTTTCCGAGGAGTTACCACCATTGAGGGACATTAAGCATAAAATCGACTTCATTTCAAGTGCTTAGATTCTAAATTGACCAGCATATCAAACCAATCCACAAGAATTCAAAGAAATTCAAAGGCAAGTTGAAGAGTTGCTTGCTCACAAGTATGTACGTGAAAGTTTAAGTCATTGTAGTGTTCCAGTATTACTTGTACAAAAAGGATGGATCTTGGAGAACGTGTGTAGATTGTAGGGCTAATAATAAAATTACAATTAAGTATAGACATCTTATTCCTAGGTTGGATGGTATGCTAGATGAATTGCATGGTTGTAGCCTGTTTACAAAACTTGACTTAAAATCTGGATACCATCCAATTAGGATAAATGTTGGAGATGATGGAAAACCGCTTTCAAAACTAAGCATGGGTTGTATGAATGGTTGGTTATGCCTTTTGGCTTAACTAATGCACCTAGTACTTTTATGAGACTTATGAACCATGTACTATGTGAATTTAGGAGAGTTTGTTGTGATTTATTTTGATGACATCCTAATATATTCTAAGACGCTAGAGGATCATGCTATGCATGTTAGGTGTGTTCTAGAAGCACTTGGAAGGAAAACATTTTACGCTAATCTCAAAAAGTGTTGTTTTTGCATATAAAAAGTAAACTTCCTAGGTTTTATAGTTTCTAATAAAGGAGCGGAAGTTGATTCAGAGAAGGTAAAAGCAATTAGGGAGTGGCCTACACCTAAAAATGCTAGTGAGCTTAGAAGTTTTCATGTCTTAGCTAGCTTCTATGGGAGGTTCATGAGAGATTTTAGTTCCATAGCCGCACCACTAAATGAACTTGTTAAGAAAAATGTAAAATTTGAGTGGGGACAAGCACAAGAACGTGCTTTCAATCATTTGAAAGCTAAGCCATGTAATGCGTCTTTACTTACCTTACCTAATTTTGAGCTAACATTTGAAATTGAGTGTGATGCTAGTGGAATAGAAATTGGAGCATTTTTAATGTAGGAACAAAAATTGTTGATGTACTTCACTAAGAATCTGAATGGAGCTACCTTGAACTATCCTACATATGACAAGGAGCTTTATGCCTTAGTGAGAGCATTACAAACTTGGCAACATTACTTGTGACCAAAAGAGTTTGTTATCTATACTGATCACCAATGCTTACAACACTTAAAGGGCCAACAAAAGCTTAATCGAAAACATGCAAAATGGTTGGAGTTCATTGAAACTTTTTCTTATGTTATACGGTATAAGAAAGGTAACCAAATGTAGTTGCAGATGCGCTATCTAGACGATATGTCTTGCTAAACACCCTTCACACTAGGTTTCTTGGATTCGAACAAATTAAAGCATTGTATTCACAGGACACTTATTTTGCACCTGTTGTTGAAAATCTCAAGCTAAAATGTGTTGTGCCTAATTATATGATGTTTGATGGGTTTTTGTTTAGGAAGAATAAGTTTTGCATTTCCACTTGTTCTATTTGAAAGTTGCTAGTTAGAGAGGCACATGAGAGAGGCTTAATGGGACATTTTGGGGTCATTAAATTATATGACATGTTGAGTGAACATTTTTATTGGCCTAGAATGAGACATGATGTACATAAGGTGTGTGAGAGTTGTATTGCATGTAGGGAAGCTAAGTCTAAGTCTAAACCGCATGGACTGTGTTTGCCTTTACCAACTCCTAGTGGACCTTGGTTAGATATTTCAATGGTTTTTGCGTTAGGTTTACCTCAATATAAGAAGGGAGGGATAGCATTTCTTTGGTAGATGACAGAGCCTCATTGCAATCCTATGCAATTTTTGTGGTAGTTGACAGGTTTAGCAAAATGACTCATTTTATTGCATGTAATAAAACTAATGATGCTAAACATGTGGCTGACTTGTCTTTTAAGGATATAGTTAAATTGCATGACATTCGTAGAAGCATTGTTAGTGATAGGGATGTAAAATTCTTAAGTCGTTTTTGGAAAGTACTTTAGGAAAAACTTGGTACTAAGCTAGTCTACTCCACTACGTGTCATCCTCAGAATGATGACAAATTGAGGTAGTTAATAGAATGATGGTGACTATGCTTAGGGTTTTAATAGATAAAAATACCAAAGCTTGAGAGGTTTTTCTACCATTTATTGAATTTGCGTACAACAGGGCTGTTCATAGTGTTACTAAATGTTCACCGTTTGAGATTGTGTATGGTTTTAATCCTTTAACACCTACTAACTTGTTGCCTTTGCCTTCTAATGAGGAGGTGAATATTCACGCTGAAGAGAAGGCCACCATCATTCAAGAGCTTCATAAAGAGGTTAAAGAAAGAATTGAGAAGCAAAATGCCAAGGTAGCGGAGAAGGTTAATCAACATCGAAAGCCCATGATATTTCAGAAGGGAGATTTAGTTTGGGTCCACCTTCGGAAGAAAAGATTTCCACATCAGCGAGATTCAAAGTTAAACCCAAGAGGAGATGGACCTTTCCAAGTGATAAATAAAAGTCAATGACAATGCCTACCAGATTGATTTTAAAAGTAAGTATGGTGTGAGTACTACTTTTAATGTTTCTGACTTAACCTCTTTTAATGCAGATAACGAGCTTGATTCAGGGATGAATCCTTCAAAAGGAGGAGAAGATAATATGAACGAGGACGCTCTTGTGTTACCTCCAAGACCAATTACACGGTCAAGAGCCAAGAAACTACAACTAGCATTGAATTCTCACATTCAAGAGGAGGTGAACTCAATTGCAGAGATTCGAGCAGCAACAATTGATCAGAAGATATATAATCGGAATCAGTTGACGCTAAAAGATCAAACCAATTGAGATTCGAGGACGATTCCTTCAAAAAAAAAGGAGAGGATGATATGATCCACACAAGCATCAAATTATTAATTGAACTTTATTTAATAATTATGATGTATTTATAATATTTTTCAATTTTATCTTTTTTTTAATAACATTTAAAAAGGGATAATTTACGGTAAGTACCTTAATTAATCCAAAATAATTTTCTAAACATAACGGTAATGAGTATCCAAAATCTCCAAAAGATCGATTCACAAGAATCTTACCTCACTTACTCAATCTTCCAAGAAAAGGTGGCAGAACTCGACTTGGCGACGACGCAAGTTAAGGACAGCAGTGCAAAGACAACGACGTGGAACATCGGCTCGCAGACAGAAGTGCGGCAGCGACGTGACGCGCGACATCGCAGAGTGGATCTGGAGCGACAGCGACATTTGAGAACGGATCGACACGAATCCAAAGCTGCAATGGTGCAATGCGCGAAGGCAGAAGGGAGGCAAGACGCACGCTCTAGTGTGAGAGACAGATCCGCCACACGTGGATCTAAGTGGCAGGGTGTGGCTCGCGATGCAAGAAGTGAATCTGGCACGAACTAAGAGAGTATCACCTTCGACTGCTCCAACGCAGTGCAAAGATTGAAAGAAACGCGAGCAGCTCATCGATATGAGGGATTTGGCACAGATTTAGGTGGACGTCGTGAGAGATTCTGCGCAGATCGGCGCGATGCAGATCTTGGGTCGAAGTCAGTGCGAATTAGACTGCGTAAGGGTTGGGAGGCGTGTGCAACATGGAGAAGAAAAATGAAAGAGAAAGAGAAAAAGAAAGAGAAACAGAAAGAAAAAGAGAAAGAAGAAGAAGTAGAAAGAGGTAGGGAGAAAAAGGAAAAAAAATTAATAATATGATTATTCTTATTATAATTATTTCTTTTTTACCTCAAATTTTTTCTTTAAACACCCACAAAACCAATTTAACCTCAAGTAAAAGAGTAAAAAGAAGTTTACCTCTAAACTTGGGTCGTTACATCTTTACATGGTCATTTAAACCTGCACATTCCAAGAACACCAACTAATCATGAGGAATAGGAGAGAGCATCCCCTATAGACCCATCCAAGGCACTTTTGTTCTTCGTCACACCACTAACCCCAACCACATGTATATGGGAGGGATACCTTCCACAATGGCAAATCATTAAGACTACGAAAAGAGTTAGTCGCCAACACCAAACTGTTCTCAAGTCAGACCTTCACAAATACCATATCTGGCCTCGTACGAGTTACCGGAGTAAAATCTTCCTTCTCACTCTGAGTTCTTTAAGAAGGACCTTTGAATTTCACCCTCCTCTATCTAAGGAAGTGATTCTAGAACCACATCTTCACAAGCCACAACATTTAAACCATTTCCCTCATCTGACTAAACGCCCTCTGAGGGCTTAACATTTCCCTCTCCTCATAATTAGCAAGATTACATGCTAATTTTTTATGCAAAATATGTGCATGTAATTTGGTTATTTATTGCACAATTTTATTGTGTTTTGTAAGATGATAAAGACTGAGTTTTTTATGAAAAATTCTTAAGTGTTCACAAGCTTTTTCTCTCTCAAAATCTCACAAAGATGGTCACCAATTTGATCCCACAATCAAATTTTAAGCCTTGAGGATAGTAGAGAAGATCCTTGTGGTTGTCCACAACTTGATTTCATTCAATTTCATCAATAATTGAGAAACAATTTTGAGCTTCAAAGGCAAATGTTCAAAATTTCCATTTTCCCCCAATTTTTTCAACATGCTTAATCCTTTAAATTCATGAAATATAGAGTGTTTTAGTTCAATCCACTTCAGCAAGCATGTTAATTTAAATTCAGTTCTATCAGCAGTTTTAGGTAAAGTGAATGCTGTGATGGACGAGCGAATGGCTCAATTCACTCAACCACAATAGGTGAAAGTTGAACCAGGCCAAACGCCACAAGAACAACCTCAAAATAAACATGTGCTAGACTTATCTCTTGAAGCCAAGCACTTGAGAGATTTCAAAATGTACAACTCGCCTACATTCAATGAGTCATTGCGGGACCCTATAAAAACATAATTGTAGCTGTCAAAGATAGGGACAATCTTTCGGTACATGAAGTACCTTGACGATCAGAAATTGTAGTGTGTTGTCTTTGTACTCATTAAAGACGATCATTTGTGGTGGCATTCAACAGAGAGGATGATAGAGGCTAAAGGTGAGCTAGCGACCTAGAATCAGTTCAAGGAGCACTTTTATGCAAAATACTTCTCTACTACCGTGGGGTATAACGAACGAATTGAATTCATTAGTTTGCAGCAAGGGGGCATGTTAGTAGAAGAGTACGAGGAGGAGTTTGACAAGTTGTTGCGATTCGTCCCTAAGTTGGTGGCTGAAGAAGAAGACAAAATGGAAAGTTTTTTTAGGGACTGAATGATAGCACTGAAAATGTGCTATCTACTCCACTTTATTCAAGGTTGTTCCTATATTTTATGTGTTTATTTGATTATTTTATAGGTTTCGAGCATAAAAGCGGTGGAATCGAGTGTTATGAAGAAAATGGAGCTAAAACTGACCAATTCAGAGTCCTAACTAATAAATTAAGCCAAAAGACCAAAACTACAAAACCACCACTGAGGGAGGGCATAACGGTGTTGTTTGCTGCGCTAAAATACAAAAACAAATTTTTTTTTACAACGCTATGTCACTGTCCAATAGCTTCGTGGTACCATCGCATAAATATAAATCCATAGCTTCGATGTTTAGGTCATATCTTTTGATTCAGGTGGCCGTTGTAAGCGTTGACCGCTCGTTTTTTTTTTCTATCATTTATCCTTCTACAGGATTAGATTTTAAGTTTACTTTAATCTATTCTCTGTAATCAAGCCAAAAATGTTATGGGTCTCTATCTTTTCCACCATTATGGAAAGGTAGGATATTTGTTCTTCCTAGTTTTGAAAATTTTGAAGGAACCCATTGTATTTTTTGTCCTTGATGATCATAATTTTGTTTCATCGTTGACTTTGAACATGTGTGAGTTGTTCTTGCCACATATTTGCCATAATTTATTTTTTTGTTTTAGATATGGACATGTTTGAGTAGATTTTAAATAGAATAGTAACTATTTTACATTTTACATTTAAGAACCTTTAATCATGTTTTCTTGTAACTATCAAAACCGTGTTTACATATTCTTTATTGGAAGTGTGATTTTACAATTTCAATTTTGAACTTGCCACTCACTGAACATTAGCTTACATTTTCATTGTTTTTCCCCCAGGTAGCGATCAAGTTCTAGGTGTTCCTTGAGCGGCGCCACTTGTTGTAGACATACTAGCATTGTATATATATACTTTTTTTAGTGCATCATGAGGATAGTTTAGAAGTGGTGATGGTTATGTTAAGAAGCCCCTTTGAGAAATATGTCGTTGGGTGTAATCTTTTTGTAACTATTTTTAAGACTGTATTTAAACTCTAATTTGGGACTCTTGAAGTGTGTGGTGAGACACACTCGGTGTTATTTTGAGTTTGAATAGCATAGAAGTGTGACTTTCTCCTCTTTTCAGCTGCGGTTAGTCCAATTTTCAAGGGAGACTCTGTCGAAGTTTTCACAGAATTTTATCAAAATATGTTTACTAGTTTTTAACTTTTGAGAGAAACATTTTCAAAGAGTAGCTTCACGTCCCGATCTAGGTTAGAGAGGTAATCTAAAACGGAGTGTGACAAACTCTTCTACAGAAACTGGCTTTAAATTTAAAGGGGTTGGGACTGTAGTCCTACCCAAAGTATTTTCAGCTATGAAAGCCAGCAAGCTGCTAAACCAAGGTACCTTAGGTATCTTGACTAGTGTGGTTGATACGAGGGACACTGAGGTCACCTTATCGTCCGAACCAGTAGTAAAGGATTATCCAAACGTCTATCTAAAAGATCATTCAGGTTTGCCACCATGTAAAAAGAGAGATTATGCAATTGAGCAAGAACTGGGAACTACCACCATCTCTAAAGCTTCCTAGATAATGGCTTCAGCACAACTAAAGGAGCTTAAAATTCGTCTTTAAGAGTTACTAGATAAGGGCTTTGTAAATAAGTAAATCAAGAGAAAAGTATTTTCTATATATCACATAAAGTCATAGTACAGATACATATATATAGTGGATGAGAAACCCTAGACAGTATGTAAAATTACAATTAAGGGCCTATATGATAAATATATATATCATAACACTCCCCCTCAAGATGGAGTAAATATGTCAATCATGTCCAGCTTGTTACATAGATAGTCTATTCTTGCTCCATTTACAGCATTGGTAAGAATGTCTCCTAACTGTTCTCCACTCTTCACATATTCTGTGGACACTAACCTCTCCTGTATTTTCTCGCGAATAAAGTGACAATCAACCTCAATATGTTTAGTCCGTTCATGGAACACTGGGTTAGATG
>JBBPDJ010015330.1:0-26421 GCA_037974625.1 Cucumis cinereus | reverse complement strand
ATAGATGAAGAACGTAGATGGAGATAGATGAAGATAGTTGAATATAGATGAGGAGAAGAGATAACGAGGAGAGGAGAGGAGAAGACCGTCAGGATGAATTCGTCGTCGAGCGTCGGGTAGAAAAATTGCGCGGTGCAAAATTAGGGTTAAAAAATTACAGGGCATTTTTGGTATTTTATATAAATTTTGGGCTGGGCTTTTTCGGTTTTTAAAACTTTCTATGGGCCGTAAATATTTTATTTTTTTCTTCTATTTTTGAAAAAACCCCTAAACAAAACTATTGTTTTTATTTTTTTCTTTATTATTATTTTTTTAACTTTTACTTCTTTTTTAAACTTACCTTTTTTCATATAAAATTTGAGCAAAAGTTCTTTTTAACAATTACTTTCAATAAAACAAAATTCACATTTTTTTTTATAGTTTAGTTTGCTTTACACGTTTTAAAATTGCTATAACACATTATTGTTTTTTTCTTACTAACATACTTTTTTTTTTGTTTTACAGGATTCAGCTGCTAGTAACTCCCACCTAATTGAAGGAGGAGGAATCACTTTTTCACGAAGGCGAGGGATTTTCCTTCTTCTTAATTTTGAAACACATGGGTATTTGATCTGTCGCCTTCATACAGTTGGAGGGGTATGAATTAAATTCTAACCTCATCACCTGAAGGTTCTCAATCAAATCTTGGCTTGGCGGGTCTCAATTAAATCCTGACCTAGATAGGTGAACATTTTAAGGTTAACACTGGTTTAGATGACGGTTTCCTTTAGTGTTCTCCATCTATTTGACTTATTTCTCTGTGGTGACACCTTTTTTTTTTTTTTTTTTTTGCAAAACAATAGTTTATTTTACAGAACATATCTGGTCTAGGAAGAAATATCTCGTGATTCTGTAAGATAGGGACCAACCTATAAAAGATCAACTCAAACTTCTTATGGAGGAGTCACTAGTCGATCCTTTACATATATGGTCAGATTTGGATAACAATATGACCCCTCTTGAATTATCAGTAGAAGTGCCCTTTACTCAGGGAGGAAATGTATGGTTATTACAATCCATTCATAAAAAAAAAAAAAAAACTCCTAATTCTGACCAGATGTTAACTCTCTAGTGTTGTATAAACAATGGTGAAACTCGTTGGAGTACTACTATAAAAGTCCCTAGAGAATTTACCTTTGTTGACTGCTGGTGGGAATGGTTAAAGTTTGTAGTTAGTCGAAACGAATAATATCTACATTCATATGACGTGGTTACAATCTTCCATTCATAAAAAAACTGCTTTGTATACATACGATCATAATAGTGACATGATTCACATCTTTTGCGTAGCCTGGTGTCCATCCACCAGTAGTCTTCACACCATCGCGGGAGAATTGTCAATTTCCCTATGGGACCTATGGTCATTCGGGGGCCTTTCGATTGGGGGGAGCTTTTATAAGGAGGTCATTCCCTCCGTTAGAGGGTTAACAAGCTTGCCGGAGAAGAATATCTTCTGAAGCCTTGTGAACATCTTTTCCAGGTGTACTATTTGATAATTTGCTTGCATAAAAAAGATTGTATATTGTCTTCCAAGCATGACTCTAAGGCAACAATTAGCTCTTGGATCTCACATTGGGTTTCAGGGGCTCGAAAATACAATAAACCCCCAGCACAGAAGTAAAAGAACATTTTTCGATCTCGATCTACTCATAACCCATATGGTACCAAGATCAAGTCTCAAGACTAGTCAAGTAGATGAAATATGTTTTTCAAGGAACTTAGGGTAGAAGAAAATTTAATAGATAAAACTTATCTGATTGCATTTTAATCGTGTTAGCTGTGTCTCTTTGTATTTTCGCAAAAAGGAGCTTACCTTCGTCCTGAAGTCTTTGAGGTTGCTAATTTGATGGGTGACAGAAAGATGCATAGCCTAGTTTTTCTAGTTCTAGCCAATATATATCATGACTTAGGGCTCATAACTAAAGCTTCAAACCCGATTGGACGCATGGACTTCCACTTTCCCATGCATTATGTACACAGTTTTCTAGCTCACTACATTAATACACATTACCCTACCTATGTGGATATTCTAAGTTCGAAGACGGTTGATTTTTTCTAGCGAATGTGGCTCAATTTATTTTGAAGAATATGATGCACGAGAACCAATCCTTCGAGGTGCAAATATTCAAGGGCACGTGCATTCTAGAATTGAGATAAGAATGAGCTTGGGTTGATGATAGACATTTAACATTCAACAACCTTGCCAAATTTCCAGTACACGATCATGTTATATATCATCTCGATGAGGAAATACTTTGATTATAGAATCATACATCTTAAGTGTTCTTACCCGCTGGCGCGTTGGAACTATGCAACCACGTTACATCGCAATATAAGGCTTGGTGGTTGACAAAACATAGTAGTTATTTTAAAGATAATATACATCACTTAGTAAGCAGAGTTATCCCTCCCCCATCGCAACCGAAGCTACCTAAGAAAAAAGGGAGTAATTTAGGAGACAAACCGATCCATTTAGTGGAGGCATCAATTCCTACACCTTAAAAGGATGTGATTGGTAGAGAAGAGAGCCATAGTAGTAACAATGATCATCATTGGAAAAGACCCTAAAAAAAGGCAAAGGTGTCAAATGACGGCTTTGTTGAAGAAGTTCTAAGTGCATCGACAATTCGTAGTGGCACTATAATATTGGTGGTACATGTATCTTTTTCTTTATGTTCTCTTTGCCCCATGTTTGGAAAATAATTTGCTTATTTATTTATTTATTATTATGATTATTTTTTAGTCACCCTTGAAAATCATTCGAGAGTTTGTGGAACAGAGTAGTGATAAATCTTTGATGGGACCTTATGCTTTAGATTCAACCATTGAGAAGATCGGTACTTCCGATGCACCAATGGTTGAACCAGCCAAACATTTCTTACGACCTCTTTGTTGGATTTTATGTCTCAAGACTCATAAATAGTAAATGTAATCTATTGAGTGTTATTAATAAAGAGTTATTATTCTAATTTCAATAAAGTGTTATGGGTTATTTTCTTCTTATTAACCTAAATCCAATAAATTAACATCCTAAGCTGATTTATGAGTCTTGAACTATATGGGGAGACATACAAGGATCAATGTTCGAGATACAACTTAAAGGTTCTATTGGATACCTTATCATGGTAACACTATGGATACAACCCACTTTATATTTGATACAAACACAATGATCCAACGTGTTTGTGTAGGAGACGCGGGTGGGGGAATCCTATGCAACGAGTTTGCATAAGATTGGACCACGAAATAGTACCACTAGATGTAACTCCATTAACTAGTTAGGTTTCTATTTCAACAGGATAACCTACGCAACTTAGTCTTAATCCTGAGTGTCTTATGAAATTCTGTTCACGAGGAATTGTCCTTTGATTTGTACAGGTGAGAGTGACTGGATTTTAAAGACTCAATAAGCCTACCATTTTAGGAACAAAATTGGGTGTAGAGTTGGAAATATAATTACACAAGATGGAATTTACTCCTTTCCGACTTTAGGTTAAGTAGATGAGTGTTCCTTTAATGGTGCCTTTGGAACTTGAACAAAGGGTCCTACCCTCTCTATGGCACGAGAGGGGTTTTTGTTTATTGGTTGGACCATAAACAAGTTGTTTATTAGAGAAGCACTAGAATTTACGGATAAAGAAGTAACCTAAGGGCAAAACGGTAATTTAATCCAGTTGATGTTACCAAAACTTGTGAAGGACTAACTTGCTGTTATTGGTCAACATCCGTGGGCACAGGAATATATCTACAATGAGAAAAGTTCAGTTGTGAGTCTTTAGTGTAGTGTACATACAGTTAACGGATATTGATTAATGTGGTTAATGAGTTTAGCCAATCAATCTCATATCATTGTAGAAACAACGCCTACCCTAGTTCAACCTACTACACCAGCCAATAGTAATACTTTTATGTTCTACTCGGTCATCAAGCAAAGTACCACACACAAGCTAGTCAAAACGCACATAGATAGTTATACCGTAGAATATAAAGTCCACACAACATATATAGTCTAGGTAGCATCGTGCCAGTCTTTACACATAATAACAACAAACATACTACACGTTACAAAGTTCACACATCATATATAACTTTACCATATGTTACAAAGTCCACACAACATATATAACATACGTATTATTGTTCCAACCATTATGCATAACAAGAACCACACCTTATGTTACAAAGTCCACACAACATATATAACATAGGAGTCCTTGTCCAAACATTATGCATAATCACAACTACATCTTATGTTACAAAGTCCACACAGCATATATAACATAGGTATCATTCACGTTACAAAGTCTACACAACATATATAACGTTAGTAGTATAGCGCCAATTGTTATGTGTGGCGACAACTTTACCATATGTTACAAAGTCCACACAACATATATAACATACGTATTATTGTCCCAACCATTATGCATAACAAGAACCACACCTTATGTTACAAAGTCCACACAGCATATATAACATAGGAGTCCTTGTCCAAGCATTATGCATAACCACAACTACACCTTATGTTACAAAGTCCACATAGCATATATAACATAGGTATCCTTTCCCAATCATTATGCATAACAACAACTTCACTCTATGTTACAAAGTCCACACAACATATATAACATAGGTGCCATTCACGTTACAAAGTCCACACAGCATATATAACGTTAGTAGTATACCGTCGATTGTTGTGCATAATAATAATACAGTTCAGTCATGAAATTCCATAATCATTCACACACAACAGAAAACTCAGCGGTGACCTCCCAAACCCAAAGTTTTCATAGGTACATCATATCGCCTGAGAGTGACACACAATTACCATATCAGCAAAACAACCACTCATTTCAAAGTGTTAATGCATGAGACGAAAGAGAACCCCTTTCCTCAATGGAGATCTCACAGCTATGCAAACACATAGGCCCTCCGATCAAATCTAGACGTCCGACATTGAACCCCTTTTACCTATCTTATGGTTTTTCCATAGTAAACCATAAAGGCATAACACCACCTAAGCTTATAGGTTTTTTCTATAGCAACCCGTCCTAACGGATCATCACATAACCCTTCAGTCCATGTCAAAATAGCTATCTCCTTCACAACCGCAAACTTCTGAGTTAGTCCCTTCGATTAACTCAACACGAAACCGATGCTAACAATTAGCTAGACCATTCTCATTCCATCTTTGCCATGCTTTACGGTTTACTCATAGCAATCCGTAAAAGTAAAACAAGCAACAATTCAAATGGTAGTTTAGTCACACTAGCAATACCACCCAATTTAACTTACCACGTAAACCATACTTCAATGCCACACAACTTGGCATATCACATAGGTCATAACCGAGTCCTTATTACATAAGTCCTGAATCGTCAGTTTATCACATAAAACAATCACCGATTCCACTAAATAACTGTTAGCGCTCTACTAGATCTACACCTCGTGCCACACAATCAAATGACTCAGTAGGGACGTCCATAACGACCAAATGCAAGAATCGCCCAGCGAATCCGTGGTCCCACATACGAGGTGTGATATGGCTAAAAGTAGAACTTAACAACTACTAAAGTCCAAATCATCTTATCCGTCTAACACATGCATAACAGTAACATATACCATGCCACCCACATTGCATGTTAGTCATATTTATAGTTTTCTCACAACAACCATAAAACGTAACAAGCAACATCACATGGACCAACTCAGTCTCACCAAGAATCTCACACAGATCGATACAACAAACAGACCATAGTCAACATAATGTCTCAAACTAAACCAACTCATAATATCTAGCATGCCTAGTTTCCACCAGTCAATTAATCATAAGATGACAACCCATCACACAGCCAGTCAAATAATCAATTTCCAATAATCTTTCGTTAACTATAGTCATAAATCCAATAGGAGTATCCCTTACCTTAGTTATCGAATGAAGCCTTGGCTTGCACAAGAATCTCCTCGAATTCGTCCCAATGATTGATCGATCTCTACGAAATTCAACCCAAATCGTAATGAAACCTGCAGTAAAACTAAGCAAAAAAAACTCCCAATTGCACACTAATGGGTATTCGAATCCTACACCAAACACCCCAAAATTAGTCCAAATAAACCTTCAATTTAGTCTCCACTAGGTTTTCCAAGATCCAAAAGAAGACCACGAAAGCTTACCCACAATCGTCCACAGTGGCGGCGGTGGCAAGTCGAGGACAGAAACGCGAGGCAGCAGCATGGGCAGGTGGCTGGCGTGGGCGCAGGGGAAGCGGCTTCACGGCATGCAGATTCAGCTTGCTGCGTGTAGATCCGGTGCGCGAAGGCCCTCAAATCGTTCGGCGCATCAAGATCTGTCCCATGGTGGCATAGAGAGTTTCAGAGTTGGTGGCTAGCGCGGACGAGGGGAGACGCGGCAGTGTCGGCGCGGACTAGCGTAGATCTTGTGCGGCCGGACTCTTCACGGCGTGAGGCAGGTCTGGAACGGCACGGAGAAGATGCCTCGTCGACGCGTGCAGCGCAGCGGGCTGACGGCGTGCGAGGTATGACTGGGCTCGTAGAAGGAGGAACTGGCGGCGTTGTATCTGATTGACTGGGGTGCGTGCGATTGGAAGGCGACACGACGGGGAAGTGGGGCGTTTGCGCGCGTTAGAAGGGAGAGAGGAAGAGAAAGAAAGAAAAGAAAAAAAAAAGAAAGAGAAAAGAAAAAAAGATAAAAGAAAAAGATAAAAAGAAAAGAAAAGAAATTAAATAAATAAAATAATAATAAAAGTTATAATAATAATAATTAATAACCTTATTATTTTTTTTATTTTTCCTTTCCTTTTCTTAACAAAATCCAATTTTTTTTTCAAAATGATAGATATCAACATCCCAAACCAAAATAATTATAATTAAACCAAATTAAACTTAATGTATTTAAGATAATTAACCTAAAATTATCTTAAATTTCGGGATGTTACACTCAAAGTGCTTACAAGAAGATTGACGAACCACCCTGAGCCTTATTTGTGTGTTGGTAAAATCGTGGTTTCAAATTTCTTTCAGAAAAGAACCTTATGCATGTGGGAAGATATTCAAGACAAGATTGTGCGAACTCTTTTTTAATACATCCCCAACCTCAAACCAGAAATAAAGGTAGTATTTTCTGGAATTTCGAAGATTTATGAAAATAACCTGGCTCCTCTTCAAGAATTTGTGGATAGATATCTTAAGAGTACATAATTTCAACGGGGTACAATTCACGTATTTTGCATAATTGTCTTCTACCGACAAAGACTATCAGTCGAGCAAGAAGACATCCCGTATGAAAGAAGTCTTGACTTCAATAAGCCAACTACGAGGAGAAGACAAAGTTCTCTAGGAATGAGCTACTCAATTATCTTTAGAAAAGGAAGAATTGAAGACGAGACTTCAAACTCTAAATGTTGAGTCTAAGAAGCGGCCAGTTTTATTTTGCGAGAAAAAAAAGATCATAGACAAGAAAGAACATGAAACTACCAAGATCTAGGAAGAAATCAGTACTCTTGAATGTACCCCCGTTATCACTAATGGTCATTGAGGCTTTAGCTACAGTTCGTAAAAAATGGAAATAGTGACTTTTCCTTTTTCTTTCTTTTTCTTTTTCTTTTTTTAATAATTATTTTTCATATGTAAGTACGAAACTTTTATTTAATGAGAACACATATTTTTTTATGTGACTGCACTTAAATTTTAAGCTGCCTATATATCGTTTATGATGATGGGATCAATTCATAACGTAGTTCAATACATTATTTTTTTTTTGCGCGCCACGGAACTTAAAGTTAACTTTAAGCTATCCCATATAATGAATAAGGATCAAGTCATAACGTAGTTCAAGAGACCTTTTTTTTTTCATTCACCTTTTAAGCTCAAATGGGCTAGGAGCAACATGTTGTTATACTTTTATGAGAAATTTGTCGTTGATTGGGTCAACTCTTATCCCATCTTGATCGATGATCTTGTACGTGTCATTCGTGTAAACCTCTCTAACAACGTAAGGTCCATCCCATTTGGGTATAAACTTGTTCCCTGTATGTCTCGTTGTGATGATAGGTTTTCTTACAGCAAACGCTAAATCACCAATGTAGTCCCTCTTCAATAGTCGTTCTCAATGACTGAATGTCATTCTTTAGTGGGAGAATTGCTTCGACTCTGTAAACCAGAGAGTAACACCTGTATAAATACGATGAGTCGTTCGATAGGTCCATAACGCTTCACCAATCTTTTCTTGCCAATTTCTTTTTATCTTGGAGACCACCTTATTTAGAAGACTACACAGAGTTTTGTTAAATGCCTCTGCCAATCTATTTTCTGCGGTATTGTACATAGAAGACTTATACTGTTTGAAGTTAAACTTCTCGCACAACTTATCCATAAGAGTATTGGCAAATTGTTTTCCATTATCAGCCCGATACGATGAGGAATACTGTATCGTTAAATGATGTGTGTTCGAACAAAGTTCACTTTGTTTTCCTTTTGTGCTTCTTTTAATGACACAACTTCAGCGCATCTCAAAAAATAATCAGTTCTTGCAAGGATACAAGAATGTCCCGCAGATGACTTAGGCTTGATAGGTTCAACCAAGTCGAGTCCTCAGACTTCAAAAGATCAGGAAGTTATTGTTGGATGAAGAGATTCTAGTGGTTGATGTATAAAATTTGTATGAAACTTGCAAGCTTCACAATAGCTTCGCATAATGTATAAAGTCGTGGATCATAGTGGACCAAAAGTAACTCATTCTTTTTAATTGATGTTGGAGCTTCAGTCTAGACTGGAGAACACCATCGATATCTGAATGTGCTTCTTCCAAGATTTTTATTGATTCTTCTTTTCCTAAACATCGAAGAAAAATGACTTCATATGAGCATCAATAAACTCTATCATTATAATAAATAAATCGTGCTGCTCTTCTTCATATCTTAGCTCTATGTCGAAGATCAACGGAAAGCTTTCCATCTTTGATATAGTCTATAATGGCCTGACGCCAATCTTCTTCATCAATCACATAAAGAGGTATCAGATATGTTTCTTCATATTAACTTTCGATTGGTGGCACAATTCACATCAGATATCACACTGTTAAGTTTTTTTAGCATTTTGTAAATGGTAATTCACCCTTTTTGGGATTTTTTCTTGTGGGATTACACAGTTGGTGTTACGAACGTTCGTGAAGGACTAACATGTTGTTATTGGTCTATATCCGTGGACACATAAATATATCTATCGTGAGAAGAGTTCAACTGTGAGTCTTTGTGGAGTGTACACAGAGTTAACAAATATTTATTAATGTGGTTAATATGTTTAACTAATTAATCTCATATCGTTGTAGCTTCTGATTTGTAGGTCCATTAGATCCCCTTTCTAGCTTGTAAAGGGTATTAATCTTATTATATAATGGTTGTAATTTGAAATGTTCAAATTTACTTAGGAAATTAATATAATGTATAGTGATACATTGTAATATAAAGTTTATATTTTAGTTAAACTTTATTATATAAACTTAGTTTTGGATATGATTCAAAATTAATTTATGAGAGAATAAAATATTTGAAAGAATTTAAATATTAAGTTAATGTGAATTAGATTCATATTAAAACTATAGGTTCAAATGTAATATGTATATGATAACACAATACTATAGTTCGTTTATGAGAAAAATTTGTATTTGAATTTGATTCAAATTTGGATTAAATTGAATAAGATATTTAATTTAGTAATTAATTAATTGGAGAATTAATTAATAGTTTAGTTTAATTCTATTTATTTAAATTAATTAAATTAAAACTATAGGTTATGTGAGATACATTCATTTAAATATGATTTAAATAAAATATTAATTATATATAATTTAATAAACTACTAATTAATTAATTAATTAATATTAATATTAATTTGATTTAATTATATTAAATTAAATTAACACAATAACTATCTTACGTGGGAGTTATTTAGGGGAACGTGGGATGCTCCCACGTATCCTCTCTATCTTTCCAACTTCTTCTTCTTAATTCTGTAGAAGAACGAAAAATCTAAGTTTTCTTTTTGGTGTGGTTCTGTAAAAAAAAAAGATTTAGCTCTACCAATTACCAGTTTTCTCTGCAAAAAATATTTTTCAATCTAATTGGTTCTCACAAGCCAAAATCTCAAATTACTCAGAGAATTGGAGTGGTTTCAAAGTGGTGGTGACATCCAAATTTGGTGATATGTAGAAATCAATTATGACATCGAGTGTAAGATTTCTTATTCTATGTATTTCTATTTTTATTTTAAATGCATGCTTAGCCATTAATTTATTTTATAGTGGGTTTATTTTTCTGTAATTGTCAATGTATTGGTCTTTCTAATTTCAAATTAATTTGAGTTTGGTCTCTGTGAAATTTTTTCGCTGCATAATGGCATTAATCCCTTTAATTACTCCATTTTCATGAATCTAAAGACGCCATATCCTCTCTATCTTTCCAACTTCTTCTTCTTAATTCTGTAGAAGAACGAAAAATCTAAGTTTTCTTTTTAGTGTGGTTATGTAAAAAAAAAAAAGATTTAGCTCTACCAAATAGCAGTTTTCTCTAAAAAAATTATTTTTCAATCTAATTGGTTCTCACAAGCCAAAATCTCAAATTACTCACAGAATAGGAGTGGTTTCAAAGTGGTGGTGACTTCCAAATTTGGTGATATGTAGAAATCAGATATGACATCAAGAGTAAGATTTCTTCTTCCTGTATTTCTATTTTTATTTTAAATGCATGCTTAGCCATTAATTTATTTTACGGTAGGTTTATCTTTCTGTAATTGTCATTGTATTTGTATTTCTAATTTCCAAATAATTTGAGTTTGGTCTCTGTGAAATATTTTTGTTGCATAAGAGCATTAATCTCTCCAATTACTCCATTTTCATGATTTTAGAGACGCCCTAATATCCTATAGGTGGTCCTCGAGTTGATCACATTAAATGTAGTGCTTGCTTGCAAATTTTCTATGGTAATTTCCAAACAAATTGTACATATCGCTTGTTGTGCTCCATGATTAAAGCCTTGAATCACCAATTTACTACTTGATAACTTCTCAATTGAAATAACCAATTGATTTATGGTTGACTTTGGCAAAATGTTGACAGTGGAACCATTATCGATGAGGATTCGATTGAGCTTTTGTTCTCAAACATATCTTGTCACAAATTAGGGTCTATTATGAAGTTTTGACTCATGTAGCAAATCCTTATCAGTGAATGATATCGACATGCAACATGAAACACATGTATTTGTTTGTGATGTAGATTTAGTTGGGACTCCATCATCTTTTAATATTTTGATAAGTGTATTCTTGGTCACCCGCGAGAGTGACAACAAATCATTTACGCTAAAGAAGGTAATTCCTCTAGCTTTATTGTTGCCTCTGCACAATTTGAAGCAGTGACCTCATCTTTAGTCTTAATGACAACGTGACATGAAACAGTGTCAACTGGAAAGCTCTCTAGAAATAAGATTTTCAAGGTTATCGGTTGTCGAGATCTAGAAAACTCCTCACTTTCTTCAATGATTGAATGAAGTCTTCTCGCATTCTTCCTTATCTTTCTTCTTTGAGACTTACTTTTCCTATTATAGCTCCGATACGAACAAGATTCCTTTTGAACAAAATTTTGTTTATGCTTCTTCTGACGAGTTACTAACATCCATCCCTCATCAGTATCTTTCACATGTTTTTCTTCTTCTTGGGAGTCAATTTCTGGAGGTCAGTATTTTGTGAGGCCCCTGATAAAGTATATATAATGACAGGCTCAAGAGATCCAAATTGGATTAAACTTCCTATAGCAGGCAATTGGATATCAGAATGAATCATTACTGTGACAGGATTTGTTTATGCCACACTTCATTGAGATCTAACTCAATCTTTTTTTCTAAAGCTAATTTCAAAATCAATTCTTTTAAAACAAAACATTTTTTTACCGAATGACTAACAACTCGATGATATTTGCAGCAATTGAGATCATTTGTTCTTCCTATTTCTGCAAGTCGTTTACATTCAGGAATTTCAATGAGTTGTTTTTCAAGTAGATTCTTTAATATATCAGATAGATCAGAGTCCTTTCTTTCAACATTGAGCATCTTTTCTTGCCCTCATCTTTCTATATTTCGATCTTTTTCTCCTTAGAGATAAATTTTAAAGGGATGGTATTGGCGATCATAGCTTCTTTAGTAGCACCCTTCGATACCTTCAGAATGTTCTTCACTTCTTTCTTTTTATTTCTTACTTTCGAAAGATCATTGCTTAATCTGTTAGCAATGTTTAGCTCCATATCATGAGCTTAGGTTGATAACTCTTCAAAGGTGTGAGGTTTTATCCTTTGCAGGATGTACAAGAGTGCCAATTCATTCCTTGAGTGCACATTACCATTGCTGCTAATTCAGTTAATATATCTTTGTAATCAAGGCATAATTCTCTCTAGTGATTGATGTAATAAATTACTGGGTCACCTTTTCATTGCTTGGTGGTAGTTAGCTCTATCATGGTAACAACACATTGAGTGTTGTAGAAGCGATGAGGTATCCCCTCTCAAGTTGCTCCCATCTATCAATAGTTTCAAGTTTAAGGTCGGTGTATCAGTTGAAGGCGTTTTCTTTTAGAGTTTGAACAAACTGTTTGACCAACAAATCTCCTTGCATACTAGCATTTTCACATATTTTGATAAAATGAGCAACATGTTGTTTTAGGTTGCCTTTTTCATCAAATTGTTGGAACTTAGGTGGCTGGACTCCATTCGACATTCTTAGGTTCTCAATCCTCTTTGTATATGACTTAGAATACAAAAGGAAAGTTTGAGTAGATCTACAATATTGAGTTTTGATGGAATTTGTGATCATCTTTTTCAACTGCTGAACAGACAATGAAGCAATTGAGGTCGAATTTTGTGGTTGACTTACTTGCAAAACTATCTTACCTTTGTCATTATTATTTTTGTATATGTATGACTTGATTCAGCAGCGCCGCGACTCTCGATCTGATTCTTGAGAGATGCAATCTCATTATCCCTTTCTTCGATTGCCTTCTTTCCAAGTTCAGTCATTCTCTCTTCACTTATCTTTACATCAGCCATCATAACTGATATTATATTTGGGTGAAGGTCTCCTTACTTTATTGTTCAGAAGACAAAATATGTTCGTCGAGTATAAGTTTTTGTTTGATTATAATTCTACCTTTTGGTGGTTTTGACAATTGTTCCCATATGTTCTTCGAGACCTCAAAGGGCAGCATCTCTTTAGACGATTGAGCTTTCTTTGAGCGGTTACGAGCATTTGGTCTCTTGCTAATGTCGCTTAGAACTTTGGAAGTGTTGCCTTTAGATTTTATGATTTCTTTAGATATTTCCTGCAAAAGAGAAAGAAATGAAAGGTAACTATGATCCCATTGGGCATGGCAAACTGTTCACTCGAGATTTTCAGAAAAATTTAATTCGTGGAATTTGAACTTTTTATTGATTTCAGTATAGTGTTGTAGATATATTCTCTAATATTTAATTCTTTGTTGCTTTCTCTCGAATGTAAAGTAAAATTTAGAACTTATAATTTCTCAGTCTTCAAGAAGTTGTGGCTTAAAATCAATTTGAACTTCAATCTTCTGGAAACCAAGGAAATTTTCACTTTTCAAGTCTTCAATTTTTCAGAAAGTGGTAATCTCAATATTGATAAGAATTTTAACGCCTTGAGAGCTTCAAAGGTGGAATCTCCAAATCTCCAGAGTTTCAACACTTTGTCATCAAATTTTTTTCCAAATAAATGACAAGACCTCTATTTATAGAGAATTTTCATGAGTTATAGGTGGGTTTGGCCCATTTGCTTGTTGGGCTTTAGCTTGGGTCCATTATCTTCTTTGACCCAATTTTCTATCATGGGCTTGAATTGATTTGGGTCTAGGAAGTTTTAAGAGAAATTTGGAAGAATGACAAATTTTAGGGGGGCGATTAGAAAAATGGCAAAAAAATTTTAAAATAAGAAAAATAGCAAAGTGGTTGATTGCACGACAGTTTTATTTTTTAAAATTCGAAAATGCCCTTATAAAAGATTTGTAAAATCTATTTTTTTAAATTAAATTATAATTCAAACGTATTTAAAACAAAATCTTTTTCCAATTTAAGTTGAATTCAGTTAATTGTATCTTTTTAAAATAGATTCTCTCACATTATATATGTCCCGCAACTCCACCTAAATTGTTTAAATCCCAGCGACAATCTAAAGAAATATCTTCAGGGAAAATTCAGCAACATTCGCTTGAGGATTCCAATTTTGCCGACATATTATGCAGTGCAAAACCCGACGATATTTTCCTCCGCCTTCAACCCAATCAAACCGTCCACGATTCCTTCCTCGAGGCAAAACTCCGCTGGAAAATCGAGATGCATACTGATCAATATCGGAAGAACCACCATAGATGGTTTATTCAAGAAAGTTCAGAGGAGTCAGGCAGCGACAGTGGGGCTCTTGGGTGTCAGAAATTCAAAAACAAATGCTGTAAAATTCAGAATACAAGGCATTCAAACCGAATAAAACTTTTGATATGAAGAAAAGAAGATTAGGAAGATAAAAAAAATGGTGAAGCACGAGTCGGGAAAAATTAAGAAGAAGAGAAGAAGAAGAGAAGTAGAAGAAAAAGAGGAAGAGAAGTGAAAAATAGTAGAATGAAGAAAAATAAGACGAGTCGGGAAACATTAAGAGGAAGAAGTAGAAGATGAGAAGTTTGAATGACAATGAGAGGAGGGAAGAAGTTAAAAAGTCTAAGGTTATGAAAAGAAGATGAAAGAGAAGAAGATGAAAAGCTTGAATTGAAAATGCACCTTTTTCCATTAATGTGTGAAGCACGACACTAAAGAGAGGAGTTGCATGCTGCATGCAGTATCTCAGCTCCATGATTGATAGATGACCTCTATTTCTCTTTTTCTAACCAATATCTTGGTAGTATCACTTTTTAATTAAAGTTTTATCTGGTGGTTGAAGACTAAAAGTCTACTGACCTTCTAGTTAAGTCTAATTTTACTTAAATATTAAATATCCTAAATGATATTGTCATATTTTAAGAATTAAATATTTTTTTCTTTTACCTATAATAGGTTTAAATAATATTAATTTATTATTTTATTCAATGTGCCTTTCTTCAAGGAATTCTATCAGGTGGTGGAGATTATTCAGAATGGAGGCAGCATGAGCCCAGCTAAGATTGGTGAGATCATGATAGCAAACCGAAGCTCGCCATCTCGAGCCTTGAAATCCATCATAACATGAATTACACTGATGTGAAAGAGGAATTTTTGAAATCCAAAGGTGTGTTCTTTTCTTTTTTTTGCCTAACTAATTTGTATTATCTCCCTAATTTTATCAAGGATGTTTTTGATTTCTAAAATGAATTACATTGTAATTCATTTTCTGTTATCTCCCTAAAGATTGTTTTAGATTTCTAAAATGAATTACACTGTAATTCATTTTTTGTGTTATCTCCCTAGAAATGTTTTATATTTCTAATATGAATTACACTATAATTTTTTTCCGGTACCTTACTAGGTTAGTTCAAAAGAAATTCAACTTTTTGTTTCCTTTATTTTTTTTTCATATAATCATTTTATATAAATATTTTTAGATTCAACGTTTCTAATAATTCAAAACAAAATTGGTTTTGATTTTAATTTTAAATTTATTAAGATTTTTAAAATCAGAGTTTGTTAGGAGGTTGTATCCATCAAAATTGTTGTAATTTTAAAATAAGTATTTTTGCAATAAAGTAAGAAAATCTTAATTGTTAAGATTTGAATTTGAATTAGTTAAAGGGTATTTTGGTCCGTCCTTAATTTATAATTAATAATATTTAATTCATTTTGCCATTTTTACAATTTAAATTATCTTTTGCTATTTATCAAAAGTAAACCTTAAATTTTGTTATTTATCTAGTCGACCCAAGTTTTAATTACCCAACCCAATCAAAATTATAATCTCTCACAACAGGCTCGATTTTTTTGTATTGATGACGTAGAGGAACTTAGATAACAAAAATTTCTCATTCAACAATAGTATTTATATATCTTAGTCTTAAGAAATTTAAAATCAACAAGCAAATAGTTATCAAATGAGTAAAATTTCAAAAATATTTCTAAATAAAAATGTGCACATATGTGAAAATAAATTTATCAATTGAAAAGAACACAAATTTGCTACTCAGTTTCGAGCTATAGACTTTTAACTAGGAGATTAAAATTGTCCACTGCTTGACCACTGGGCCAAACTACAATTATGAAACAAGGGAGGGCAAGAATTTTATATATTTGGTATAGAAACACATTCTTTTAATATTGTTTTAAAAAACAAACTATATATATATATATATATTAAACGACCCGATGTGATGGGAGCACGTGCCCCCTAAATATTAATTACAAGATGTATCATATTAATTGCTAGTTCAATTTTTTAATATTTAATTTAATTTTTAATAAAATTAAATGGTAAGAATTTCGAAACTTTAATAAGAGATAAAACGGATATTAAGGTTTGCTTTGTCCAAAATTAGGCCAAAATGTACATATAAAATATATTATAATTTTAAGAATTTGTGATATATATATCTTAGTAGAAACGAGACCAAAATTATAATATAGGTTATATAATATAAAGGAGAACTATAAAAAACAGCAGAGTAGAAAAAATATTTACAGTTCATGGTAAAATCAAGTGTAATGGATTTTTATCCTTTAGTAATTTTTTTCCATGAAGTGTAAATAGTTTTTTTATTCTTAAAAAAACACCATGTATAAATCTCTAAAACCGTCTTTCATTAATCTCAAGAAACAATCAAATTGTGCAATTCCTTCCCTTAATATATGTGATTAGTTATGATTTGGGCCTCTTTGGCAAATGGGAATGGATTGGGCTTGCAAGTATGTGGACTCACTTGGATTGAGTTATAGGAAAATCGGATAAAATGGCAAAAGCGGGAGAATCAACTTGATTTTTGACAAAAAAAACGCGAAGAATAAGACTTATGGAAAATCATGAAATATTCACGTGTAGGTATTATGACTATTCCAAAAATGCCCTCAAATGTAATTTTCATCTCGATTGAAAATTGTTAAAATGTATTTTCGTATTTTTAGGAAAAAGGGCTATATCTTAGTTTCTTCAATGAAAAATTCTTTCTGTATTTAAATATTTCCATCTACCACAAAATCAATATATATAATTGTTATTGACATGGGAAAAACAACCTCTACTTCTTCAAACGCTGCAATATTTAAATTGACATTACAATTACTTTTCCCCCCTTCTCCACCGATGCCCAGCCTCGGCTTATGCCACTGCACTCATCGACGCATCTCAATCCACCGACATGATTCACTCAATGGCAAAGGATGTTGGAAGATTCTCCAAGCTGCTGAGAGGGAAGCGAATTAGATGGGTTTTGAATGATCTGTGTTGGTTGCAGATGACGAGGAAGGGCGATTGATGAAGGAAATTGCAGTGAAGGGTGGGTTATGAGACGCAGGTGGTGAAGTTAGCGAAGATGCTGATTGAGAAGAGCAAAGTGAGGGTTTTAACGAAGGTGTTTAGCGAAGTCAATAGGATTTATGATATGTTTTGTGGAACGGAGTGGTGATGGTTTCTTCAAGCAAGAAGATGGTTGAAGAATATGACCTTTGAGCACTTGAGCTTTGTCGTGAAGATTTGTACGTTTTATGTAACAACCTTTTGATTTTAGGTAAATAAATAATCAATATATAAAAATGGTTATAATAATATTAATTATTATTATAACTTTTATTTATTTATTTCCTATTTTTTCTTTTTTTCTTTTTTCTTTTCCTTTTCTTTTCTTTCTTTTTCTCTCTCCTTTTTCCTTCTTATTCCTCAGACACACCCCTCCGTCACTTCGCTGCTCCTTTCTCTCTGCTGCCCTCCTCATAGCCGTCACTCTGTGCCGCCCGTCGGCCTTCTCTTTCACCAGCGCAAGATCCAAGACGCTTCAAATCTAACGCCATCGTCGTGAGTCCAAGTCGCTCGCTTCCAAGCCGCTTCGGATCGGACGTCGTCGTCGTGAGTCTGAGTCGCTAGCGTCCAAGCCGCTTTAGATCTAACGTCGTCGCCCTGACTCCGAGCCGCCCTAACTCCGAGCCGCTCGCGTCCTATTCGTGCCGCCGGTCCACTCGCGAGATCCATGCCGTGCTCGCACTCTCTCTACGACGTCACACATCATCGCATCGTATCATGTCGCCCGCCTCGTTGCGCCATCGAATCTCCCCTCGCCCGCATGTCGTGATCCACGTCGCCTAGATCTAGCGCCGTTTGCGCCAGTCCCCGCCGCCACGTGTGGATCCAGCACCACTTGCTCCGCGCAGCCACACTATTTTTTCCAACATTTTTTGGAGATTTGGGTGAGTCTTGGTAAGGATTTCTTGGTTATTTTGTTAGATTTTCTTATTGAAGTTTGGGCTATCCATTAGAATGAGTTGAGAGAACTCTTGAACTAATTAAGGTATTTATCGTTCTTGAAGGAACGAACCGTTGGATTAAATTGTAGCATTGTTGGACATCGATCATAGGATTTCGAGTAATCTTTGGTAAGTTTTGATTAAAGACTAAGGGTCCTTGTCATGCTTAGTTTAGACAAGTTGGTCGACGATTCGTATTCATATGTTAGAGTGTTTTTTGAGGATCTTTTTGGAGCAATTCTAATTTCCAACAATTTGGAGGTAAGAAGTTCCTACTATCTTGCGACCCAACTCATGGAAAGTATGAGTCTTTAAGTGAATGCGATATTTTTGCTACTCTTAAGTTGTGATATTACTGATGTGTGCAATACTTTGAAAAGTAAAATTGTATGTGAATGCTTATAGGACTGCATAACTGAACTGTACTGGAATATTGTTACTGTGCATAATGTTGGGACTGTGATATCTACGTTATATATGTTGAGTGGTCTTTGTAACTTAGGTGCAGATGTGTTGTGCATAATGTTGGGACTGTGATATCTACGTTATATATGTTGTGTGGTCTTTGTAACGTAGATATAGATGTTGTTATGCAGAATGATTGGATTGTGATATCTACGTTATATATGCTGAGTGGTCTTTGTAACGTAGGTATAGATGTTGTTATGTATATTGTTGGGACAGTGATATCTATGTTATATATGTTGTGTGGACGTTGTAACAAAGGGTAAAGTTGTCGAAATGCTTAACAACTGACGCTATGCTATCAATGTTATACATGCTGTGTGGACTTGTAACATGTAGTATAGTTGTTATAATTACATTAAGTTTAGCACGATGCTACCTAGGATATATATGTTGTGTGGACTTTGTATCCTATGATATAGCTAGTTTTGTGCTTAATAGCTAGCATGTGTGGTACTGCTCTTAGACTGTATGATACCTAAAAGCATGACTACCGGTAAGTGTTGTATGTTGGGCTAGGGTAGATGTGTTCCTATCTATAAGTCATTTGTAGTACTCTGTAGTGGGACGGGTTCACTATTGTGTGGCACGCGACCCGACGATACACTAGGCTGTTATGCATGTGTTCCCACCGTTGTTTCTTAGGTTGACCCTTGTGTTTTGGCTGATATGGGCTTCTTTAGTGAATCATTACTGTGTGAAACAGAGTACTGGCTTAATGGGGGAACAACTGCTACCTAGTAGAGCTAGTGGAGAGTTCCTTACTAAGTATATTTATATACTTACCCGTCTGTGTGTTCTTTTTTTTTCCAGGCAAAGGTAAGAGGAGACCGACGAGGGACAAGAAAGACTAGTGACCATGCCCTAGGGACCACATGGATGATGCTTCTGCGCTTGTGTTTTATGCTCTTTCTGAAACTTTATGAATTTTTATTACTTTGCTAAACTTGAGGTTTCTTTGTTATTTGAATTTTGAAATAAATGGGATCCCGTCAGAGTCGTTTTTCAGGATTTTGTTCACCATTTTTCTAACTTTTGATTTACCTTTATAGTTTGTTTCGATTTGATTCTAAATGAAAAGAGTCGTTTTTCATCATTTTTGGTTTTTAAGTAATTCTTTTAATTTTTATTCAGTAACGACCCATTTTAGTTTTCGAAAAAGTGGTCGTTACAGTTGGTATCAGAGCCTTAGTTTTAGCTTCTGTAGACTAACTTACGGAGTAAGTCTATAGTTTTGGTACCTATGGTCACTATGGTCCTTTGTCCTTGCCAGGTACGCTTTTTTGTTTAAAGATGTTTGTTACGCTTATAAACTACCTGAGTAAATTGTTTTGACTTGGATTCTTCTTTTGTTATTAAGCTCCTAAGGGTGTGTGGTGATTTTATTTTAGAAAATGTCGCCACGTAGAAGCGCCAGGAGAGGTGGATGGGGTCAAGGACAACCTGTTACGTCGAATGTAGACCCCGCCGCACCTGTCACACAAGCAGATTTGGTTGCTCTGACGGCTCAAATGGAGCAAAGAATTGCTTCGGCTGCGCTAGCAGCTATGACACAGTTCCAGCAAGCCCTAGCAGCTCTTGCTCCTTCTAAAGCTGCACCAGCTGTTCAGGAGGATTTGCCAAACTGACTGTCAGTTGAAGCGAAGCATTTAAGGGATTTCAGAAAGTATGATCCTCAGACGTTCGATGGGTGACTGAAGGATCCTTCTAATGCGGAGGTGTGGTTGTCATCGATTGAAGATATCTTTCGGTATATGAACTGTCCTAATAACCAAAAGATACAGTGTGTGGTATTTATGATCAGAGATAAGGTCGTTTTTTGGTGGAAGTCTGCTGAAAGAAGGTTGGGTGGAGATCCCTTTGCTATTACGTGGGAACAGTTCAAGGAGAGCTTCTATGAGAACTTTTTCTCTGCCAACCTCAGGGATGCTAAACGACAATAATTCTTGGATTTAAAGCAACGACAGATGACTGTATGATCAGGAATTTGATGAACAGTCGCGTTTTCCTCTAAAGATGGTGACTACTGAGTTGGCTCGATCAGAAAGGTTTGTGAGAGGCCTCAGGAAGGAAATAAAGAGTTTTGTGCGAGCTTTTAAGCCTACTACCTAGGCTAAGGCGTTGTGTCTGGCCGTAGATGCAAATGATAAGGAAGATAAGGAACAACCAAAGCCATTAGGATAAGAACCTTTCTCTGGGCTGAAGAGGAAGACTGAGTAGAAACCAGCAGAGGTCACACGGAGGAGCTTGAGGCTGAGGGGTGCACAGGAACATTACCGTCAACAGTCTGCTAAGAAGGTACTACGGAGAGGCAGATACATGCATGTAACAGTTGTGAGAAGAGGCACCTGGGTCGCTGTTGGAACGAGACCAGAGTCTGTTTGACTTGCAAGCAAACAGGGCACATAGCTGTGAATTGTCCTAGTAATCCTTTGCGGTCACAAAACATCAGTCAACTGGTTCATCTCAGGGAAGTGGAAGTCGACAGCAAGGTCAAATTTTTGCCACCAACTGTCAAAAAGCAGAGAAGGCAGGCATTGTGGTAACAGGTACACATCCAATCTTGGGGCATTATGCATTAGTGTTATTTTATTTGGGGTCTTCTCACTCCTTTATCTCGTCAGTCTTTGTAAAAAATGCTTGTTTGAAGGTGGAACCTCTTGGTTTTTTGCTGTCAGTGTCTACTTCGTCAGAAGCAATTATGCTTTCTGAAGAAAAAGTCAAGGCATGTCAGTTGAAAGTAGTAGGTTGTGTGTTAGAAGCAACCTTACTAGTTTTGAACATGCGAGTCTTTGATGTTATACTAGGCATAGATTGGTTGGTTGCTAACCATGCTAGTATAGGCTGTGCTCGAAAAGAGGTAGTTTTTAATCATCCAGTTGAGGTAAAGTTTAAATTTAAAGGGGCAGGGATTATGGTCTTACCTAAGGTGATTTCGGCTTTGAAAGCCAGTAAACTACTTAACCAAGGTACATGGAATATTTTGGCCAGTGTGGTGGACACTAAAGAAACTGAGAGCTCATTGTCGTCAGAAACGGTGGTTAGGGATTATCCAAATGTCTTTCCAGAAGACTTACTTGAATTGCCTCCTTAGAGAGAGATTGAGTTTGTTATCGAACTAGAACCAGGTACTAGACCTATATCTAAGGCTTCGTACAGAATAGCTCCAGCGAAGTTGAAAGAGTTAAAGTTGAAGTTACAAAAATTGCTTAACAAGGTTTCATTCGACCAAGTGTGTCACCATGGGGTGCGCCAGTGTTGTTTGTTAAGAAGAAGGATGGGTCGATGCGTCCGTGCATTGACTACAGGGAGTTGAACAAGGTGACAGTCAAGAATAAGTATCCGCTACCTAGAATCGATGATTTGTTTGATCAGTTACAAAGAGTCACTGTATTCTCAAAGATCGATCTGCGATTGGGATATCACCAGTTGAGAGTCAAGGAGAGTGACATTCCCAAGACATCATTTCGTTCGAGGTATGGATATTACGAGTTCATAGTGATGTCGTTTGGTCTGACAAATGCTCCTACAATATTCATGGATCTGATAAACAGGGTGTTCAAGGATTTTTTAGACGCCTTTGTTATTGTCTTTATTGACGACATTTTTGTTTACTTCAGAACAGAAGCGGAACATGATGGGCATTTGCGAAGAGTATTGGAAACTCTAAGGTCGAACAAGTTTTATGCTAAGTTTTCTAAGTGTGAATTTTAGCTGAAGCAAGTGGCCTTTCTTGGTCATATCGTGTCCAGGGATGGAGTTTTAGTGGACCCTGCGAAGATTGAAGTTGTTACCAGTTGGTCTCGACCCTCTACGATTTCAGAGGTTCGTAGCTTTCTGGCTTAGCAAGCTATTACAAGCGATTTGTAGAAAATTTTTCACGTTTAGCCACCACTCTAACTCAACTAACAAGGAAGGGGATTTCTATTGGTTGGACTAAGGCTTGTGAGAACAGCTTCAAGAACTTGAAGCAGAAACTCATTACTGCACCAGTTCTTACAATGTCGGATGGTTCAGGTAGTTTTGTGATTTACAGTGATGTATCGAAGAAAGGTTTGAGTTGCATTTTGATGCAGCACGGGAAGGTGGTCGCTTATGCACCCCGCCAGTTGAAGAACCATGAACATAACTATCCTACACATGATCTTGAGTTAGCAGCAGTAGTCTTTGCACTCAAGATTTAAAGGCATTATTTGTATGGAGAAAAGATACAGATTTTCACTGACCACAAGAGTTTCAAATACTTCTTCACCAGAAGGAGTTGAATATGAGACAACGAAGATGGTTGAAATTAGTGAAGAACTATGACTGTGAAATACTATATCACCCTGGTAACGCGAATGTGGTAGCTGATGCTCTGAGCATGAAGGTAGCTCATTCAACAACTCTCATCACTAGACAGAATTAGCTGCACCAGGATTTTGAGCAAGCTGAGATTGCGGTTGTAGTGGAGAAAGTCACCTCAAAGTTGGCACAATTGACGGTGCAACCGACGTTAAGACAGAAGATTATTGACGCTAAGGGTGGAGATCAATACTTGACTATGAAACGACACCAAGTTGTGATAGGGCAAGTTCTAGGATTTTCTTTATCCTCTGATGGTGGGCTTCTGTTTGAGAGATGTTTGTGCGTTCCAGCAGACAGCGATGTTAAGCATGAGTTGTTGTTCGAAGCTCATAGTTCTCCGTTCTCTATGCATCCTGGTAGTACCAAGATGTACCAAGACTTAAAACGCTTTTATTGCTGGCCTAACATGAAGAGAGAAGTAGCAGACTTTGTTAGCAAGTGTCTGGTGTGTCAACAGGTGAAAGCACCAAGGCAGAAGCTAGCCGGTTTGTTACAGCCTCTTGGAGTTCCAAAGTGGAAATGGGAGAATATGTCGATGGACTTTATTACAGGGTTGCCTAGAACAGCGAAGGGTCACACTGTGATTTGGGTTATTGTGGATAGACTCACCAAGTCAGCACATTTTGTATTAGGAAAGACTTCGTATACAGCAAACAAGTGAGCACAGTTGTACTTGAAGGAAGTGGTGAGATTGCATGGAGTTCCCGTGTTGATTGTTTCGGACAGCGATGCTCGTTTCACCTCTAATTTCTGGAGAAGTCTTTAGAATGCTTTGGACACACGGTTGGATTTCACTACGGCTTTTCACCTACAGACTGATGGTTAAACTGAACGTTTGAACTAGACATTGGAGGATATGTTGCGAGCATGTGCTTTAGAGTTTTCGGAAAGTTGGGACTCTCACTTGCACTTGATGGAGTTTTCTTATAACAACAATTACTAGGCTATCATTGGCATGGCACCGTTTGAAGCCTTGTATGGTAAGTGTTGCAGGTCTCCTATGTGCTGGGGTGAGGTTGGTGAGTAGAGATTGATCGGCCCTGAGTTAGTACAGTCCACTAACAAGGTCATTCATTATATTAGTGTAATATCCCAAAATTGAAAATAATTTAAGTTTGATTTATTTAAAGATTTTAATTGTTCGGATGTTGATTAAGTTGTTTTGGTAAAAGAAATTAAATATATTTAATATATTTAATTGTTTTGGTTAAGAATTATTGGTGGGAAAAAAGTTATTGAAGAGAGAGGTATGAGTTTAAATGAGGAAAAAGAAAGGAATTGATGGAAGAAAGAGAAAGAAAATATTTATTATTTTCATTTAGGTTTTTTTGGGTTTTGTGAAAAAGAAAAGAAAAGAAAAGAAAAAAAAAAATTTTCCCTTCCCTTTCTTGAAACGCCGCCAACCCCCCCCCCCCCACCTTATCTGCCTTCTTCTTCATCAAAACCCAACCCCACGCGTTGTCGCCCCCACCACTCTCTTCCAGCCGTCAACCGCTAGTCATCTTCGTTGTCGGGCGAGTCATCATCGCCGTGAGCCGAGCGAGCCGTGATGCCGAGTCGTTCGTCTGCGACGCTCCGCTTCAACCCGCATCGCGCCTCCTCACCACAGATCGCGCCGTCGCGCGTCTCTTCTCCTAACCAACGTCGTCGCTTCTCTCTTCGTCCGCGCCGGATGTCTCCCTTCACCCGCTCGCATGAGCCGTGCCGCCTGCTTCTCCGTCGTGAGATGCACCGCCACCTTCAGCTGCTAGATCTGCAAGTCGCGAGCCACGCACGCCGCCGCAAAGACGCATGCGCCGCCCGCGTCTCTCCACTCTTACACTCCCAGATCTGACGCCGCTCGCGTCGAGCCGCGTTCGTTTTCTCCGCGCGTTGCAACCGTCAGATCCGACGCTGCCAGCCACTATCTTGTGCTGCCTCATGCGCCACCGCGTGTCCCTCACGCGTCGCTGGTCCGTGAGCCGACGCTTCGCGCCGCTGCCTCGCATTTTTGTCTTTGACTTGCCGCCGCCCCACTGTGGATTATCGTGGGTAAGTTTTTGGGGTCTTCTTTTGGGTCTTGAAAAACCTAGTGGAGATTAAATCAAAGGTTTATTTGGATTAATTTTGGGTGTTTGATGTAGGATTCGAATACCCATTAGTGTGCATATTAGGAGTTTTTCCGGCTTAGTTTTACTGCGATTTTGCTACGATTTGGGTTGGATCACTTAGAGATCGAGCGGTCGTTGGGTAAGTTTTGGTTAAAGGTTTGAGGTTACTTTCGATCATTAATTGCTATGAAATTTATTGATTGTATTGTGGTGTTTAGGATGAATTCGAGGAGATTCTTGTGCAAGCCAAGGCTTCATTCGTTAATCGAAGTAAGGGACTTACTATTAGTTCTTGGACTAAGAATATTTATGTGCCAGTAGGAATGTGACGTATGAATGGCTAGATTATGCGATAAGTTGAATTGACTGGTTGTATGATGGGTTGTTAACTTATGATTAATTGACTGGTGGTAACTATGCATGCTTGATATTATGAGTTGGTTGAGTTTGGGGCATTATGTTGACTATGATTTGTTTGTTGTATCGATCTGTGTGACATTCTTGGTGGGACTGAGTTGGTCTATGTGGTGTTGCTTGTTGTATTTTATGGTTGTTGTGGCAAAACTGTAATCATGACCAATATGCAATGTGCGTGGCATGATGTATGACAATATTATGCATGCGTTATACGAATATGATGATTGGACTTTTGTAGTTGTTAAGTTCTACTTTTAGTCATATCACACCTCGTGTGTGGGACCGCAGATTCACTAGGGCGATTCTTGCATTGGGTCATTATAGACGACCCTACTGAGTCATTAGAATGTGTGGCACAAGGTGTAGATCTAGCAAGGTGTTAATGGCTACTTAGTAGAATCGATGATATGTTTTCTGCGATAAGGTGTCGGTTATGACCTTTATGATATGCCAAGTTGTGCGGCATTGAAGTGTGGCTTATGTGATAAGCATACAGTTATACCTTACATGGTAAGTTGAATGGGGTGGTATTGCTTTTGTGACTGAACTACCATTTGAATTGTTGCTTGTTTTACTGATACGGTT
>JBBPDJ010015272.1:0-26467 GCA_037974625.1 Cucumis cinereus | reverse complement strand
TATATATATATATATATTCTCGTTTATGTTTCTTCTCCTTTGAGAATAAGAAACATGATTATGTTTAATAACTAACTTTGAAGAAAAAAAGAAAAATAAATATAATTTTGTTTGATAACTATTTTTTAATTTTTTTCTTTGTTTTATAAATAGCGAAAACATCAATACTATCTATTGAATGAGAAATTTTGACCAATTAAAGTTTATCACAGGTCGAAGAACGATCCACGAAAATCAACAAGCCCAAATACCGATCATCAAAGAAGATCATCAAGTCCAAAGCCCTAGCATCAAGCTCAGAGGCCGATTATCTAAGAAGATCAACAAGTATAAAAGTTTATCTTTTTAGAGAAAGCATCAAAGGATCATTTATTAGAGATTGTATTCACTAAATTGAAATCAATACACACAAAGATAAGATTCAAAGTTTATATGATTTTGATAGTGACATAGAATGCAAATCGATATTTCAAAAACACAAAAATAAAAGCAACATTTATTTTTATTTACTAATTTAATATTTCTTTGAATGTGTTTTTATTATTTTGAGAAAGATCAATTGAAATTAGCAGTTCACATTTTCTCGATATTTTTATCAAAATGTTTGAAAAATGAAGGCTTTGGTATTTTTGTAGACATTCATATTTCAAACCTTGATTATTACTACTATTTCATTCACGATGGATCTTGAAGTTTTTGTCAACCGAGCTATTAACAAATTGATATAAAATTTTCTCACCAGAACATAATAATGCAAATTGATATGAATTTATATGTTTCGTTGTTAACAATAATAACAATAACAACAACAAATCTAGTAAGTGTTGTTTTCAAATATAGCATAATGAACTAAAATATTTACAAATATAAAACATTAATATTTCAGAATGACTCTGAACCTAATAAAAGTAAATTTAATCATTTCAATATCATCTCTCATACTTGATCTAATCATAATTTGATGTTAGTAAAGTGTTGAAATTTCAATTATCCACTTTTTTTTTTTTTTTTTTTGCAGAAGACAATTTTTCAATTTTATTTGATACTTATAACAAATTTTAAATTTAGTCCCAAGTGCTAGTTTGTTATCGTCCATTCAAAAAAATTGTTATCAATGACATTTTTACTATAAATTTTAAAAATATATTCATTTATTGTTTTTTTTTACTAAAAATTGCTTTGATAATTGATCCAATCAAACGGTCGGTTCTTTTTTAAAATTTGGTTTGGCTTTGATGATACACTCGTTTATTTATTTCAAAACAAAAAAGTAACTAAATAGATTAATATAATAATTTAACGATTTAATTCATTTGAAAAAAAAAACTAGTGTATCCCACAACCTGGACGTCGCCGATTTCGAGCTGGTTGTCGTCGTCGACTCTGAACTCTCTGTTGATGTAGTCCCTCCTGATGGACTAGTTGTTGTTGGTCCTCCGATTGATTAGGTACCTCTACAGGGGCTTCATATTATAAATATTTGTTATTCTCTCCGCGGTCGCGCCATGTCTATACATGTACGAAGATGTTTAGGAGGTCCCTAAATCATAATATTCTGGTCCAAATTTTGATGACGATGGACCCACCTCTAAATTGTAACATCATGATCCGAAGTTTGATGATTGAAGTCTAATCATGTTCAATCTCTTGAAATATTAAAATAAATTATAAAATATTCAAACTCAAATCCTTTACTAACAAAAATTTAAAACACATAAACAAAACAAAAAAACTCTAATCCTAAAATTAACAAAAATAAATAAATTAAAAACACATTAAAAAATTCTAATCCTAAAGCTAATTAAAATTTAAAAACACATGAACAAAAATAATCTCTAATTCTGAAATTACCATAACCATAAAATACCTAAACATTTTAAAAATTCATTTGTAATCCTAGATTAACATAAATCTACATATCAAACTCAAATTCTAAAATTGACAAAAAATGTAAAAATACATTAAAAAAAAATCTCTAATCCTAAAATTAACTAAAATTTAAAAATATATAAAATTTAAAATTAACTAAAATTTAACTTTATGGGCGAGGGTTGAACCCTCACAGTTTTTTTTTCTTTCATTTTCTCTCTCTTAAGGGCAAGCGTTGAACCCTCATTTTTTTTTTCACTTTTTTTTACCTTCTTCTCTCTCATAAGTGTGAGGGTTGAACCATCGTCCTTCTCTCTCCACCCAAAACCACTACAAATTTATAAATAGTTTGAAAACCACCCCAATTCACTAATAAGTTTACAAAAACGCAATATTTAAATAAATGGTCCATTACACTACACTCCAAACACCTCATCAAATCTCACATTGTCCAACAACCTACCCAGCTCGGACACCATTATACTTCTCTACAAAGCTTCGATCAACCTCCTCACTGTCACGCCGCATACACAATAGCCCACCAACTCAACCAGTTGGCGCTTATTCTACTTCAACTTGTTGACGACGTGAGCTTCCTGCAAAAGTATGTGTTTGCTCTAATGGAAACCAATTATTGGTTTTCGTGGCCATAAGCATTTATTCACTTTTAACAGGTGCTTTGGTTTTGCGTACGTTCGTTGTTTCCCTGAGAGCACTTCAAGTAAATTTAACGAAGAACTTTGTTAATTCACTCAAGTTTCACAGCTTCATCACAGGTATAAGAATCACAAACTCACCAAAAAAATTTCTTTTTCACAACCCAAGTCAGTGTTGCATGTACATTTTTTTAAACGATTTTAAATTAAACACTATAGTTGTAAGTTAAAGTTATGAAATAGTATATAAAATATGCAAATTTAAACTTTAATAAATCTACAATATATTAACAAAAATAAAAAATCTTGGATATGGACAAATCTTCGCTACTTTATAGGAAATACTAACAAAATAATATCTAATTGCCAATAAATCTTTTTTTATCATTTTTTATCTTATTAATTTAAATAAATATTAAGGTTATAAAAAAAGAGAAAAGTGAAGAAGATCAAGGGTCAGTGAACGATTAAAGGTTGCCAGAATTAACTGGTACAAAACAAACACCAAACCAAGAACCCATAGACCTAACAATTGACAACGAGATATGTCTCCAACTTCTTTATAGACTAATGACTAACATACAATAACTAATGACTATCACGACATTCATATACATAAAGTTAAATCCTTGAAATTAAAGAAAATCAACTTTCTTATTAATGTTTTGCACTTATATGCATCTCTAAAATTTTGTAAACAACTAACATGTAACCATATCTACACTAGAAATCAGAAGATTCAATGGTGGAAGGACCGCCACGTAAGCGTGGTAGCCCAAAGAAGAATAAAAAAAGACAACATGATGAACCAACAAAAGAAGACATTGATGTTCAAAAAAAACCTATAATTAAAAGCGTGGTAATGTGTCATTGTTTTGTAGTGTTTTTAATAAATATAAGCCTCATCATTAACTAAATGAACATATCTAGGTTACGTAAAGAAAAATAGTGAGAAAACAGAAGGACTTGAAAAATATTGAAGAAGTAGAAGATGAGGTAAACCAAGAAAATGAAAAGGTATAGTATGTACATTTTATTATTGTTATTGATAAATTATACCGTAGTTGATATATTTATACAAAATTTAATCTAATAAGTACTGCTAATGGATAAGAGAATACTGAATGTGAAGGTGAGACAATTGAACAAGAAGAACATGGTGAAGAAGAAGAAGATGAACAAAAAGACAATGAAGAATATACATCAAGAACCAAAGAAGAAACGACGACCACCGGTGAAGAATCTTCAAACGATGATACGACATCAAAAAGAAAAAAACAAGGGAAAAGGTACATCCATAACTTGAAAAGGTTATACGAGATACTTTTAATATATGATTTTAATTGTGCAGTACGAAATCATAGGTAAAAAACGTAAAGACCTAGGCAAGAGTAAATAGTTGGGAGGAAGAAAAGGGAAAGTCCCTATGAAACATGAGAAAAATGAGGTATCTGTGTTGAATTGTTTTTTAAATTATATTGTCTTTGTTCTATTCGGCTGCATACGTTTTGTTTTGATGGCATGAAATGTTTCATCACTTTTTAGCTTAACATTTGATTTTATGGAATTGAATTATAGTGTATTCTGAACATTTATGATGAATCACATTGGGGTATTTGATGGATTGAAATGTTGCATCATTGTTTGGCTTGTTGTATATTTTGGTGTAACTTGTTATTTATATGGTGTCTGCTTTTTAGTAACTTTGGTAGCTGTGTTAGTTGTTCAGTATTAATCTGTAACTATGTCTGAAGAAGTACTCTCTAAAATACATTGTATTTCTACTTTATATATCACTGCATACCATAAAAGTTACATGTTTATCTGTATTGTCTTATTACGTATCGTATAAGTATAACTTACGATTGATTTCACACATATATTAGGACTGTGTTTATCTGAGTCTTCAACAAGGAAGAATGAACCATTGAAAATAAATTTGCAAACAAAAAACACTGTAATAGAAAAAGTGAAGGAAAACCTGGGGGAAGAACTGACCAACAAGTTTAGAGAAACCATTCTTGGACATCTGTTAGATTTCTCAATAACAAACCAGTTCTCCCAGTTTCTACTACACCTGATCCAACAAATGTGCAAACCTAAATCTGGGGAACAATTCAATTTCTTGATAGGGGAACGAGTATTAAAGTTTGGATTAATAAAGTTTGCATTAATAACAAGATTGAATTGTGGTGAATTCCAAAGGTCAACAAGGATGAAATTAAGGGGGAAGGTCATTTGAAAAAAAAATGTACTTTTAAGTTTGAAATTGGTCACAAGGCAATACTTAAATATAACGTTTAACGTCAGCACCGTTGGGACTGACAGTGGCCACATTAAGATGGAAAAACTATACTTCATCGAAAGCTTCTTAATCCTAAAAAAAGAGAACTTACATATGAAGTGGGAAAATATTTCGATGATTGATGATGATGAATGGTTTGACAACTATCCATGGGAAAGGGTTCCATTCGACTAGCTCGTTGAATTCATGAACCGAGCAGTCACTAGTACAGGACATAATGCTATTTCAATGGAAGGATTTATCTTTTCAATACTAACGTGAGCATACGAGATCATCCCAACATTGAGTCATCCACCAAACTATTTCGCACGGAAGGTCTCCAATAAGGTGCAAAGAATTGTGAACTGGGCTGCAGACACACAACCAAAGTGGAAAGACCTCAAACAAAAACTTTTTTATTCATCTACAGTATGAAATTCTTTAAAATTAGTAAATTCCAAATCTTTAAGTACTTCTTTGCTAATACGATAGATTGATTTTGTTTCTTTTAACAGCTTAAAATGTGCTCACTGCTAGCAACACCAGATGAAGTGACATGTCATACTTTACCCCATTTGTTGAGGAAGAAAAACAAATAGTAAAGGAGGTTGAAGATGAATTGAAAAATCATAGACCGCTTGAGAGAGTAATTAAACTCTCAATGAATAGAGGCATGACCTCTACATCTAAATCTGATGGAGTGAATAAGATTGTAGAAAAGATTGAAAAAAATGAAGAATTACTTATAAAAAAAAAAGGAATGAGATGATGGTGTCCATGAAGATTGTACAGGACACTAGGGGTGTGCAAAAACCAGCAAAAACCAACGAACCGAATCGAATCGGACCAAATCTATCAGTTTGGACCAGTTTTTCTTCAAAAAATAAGGCCGACGATTTAGAGGATGACAAAACCGAATGGTTCGATTTGGTCCACAGTTCAAAACTCCAAAAAACCGTCGAAAACCGAATAGAACCCTAAATGCCAATAAAAATATAATTATTTTATATTTTGAATATACCAAGGCCCAGACCATTAAACATAACCTAAATACCATTAAACATAACCCTAAACTACTTTTTTTTTTAAATATACCAAGGCCCAGTCCATTAAACATAACCCCAAATGCCAATAAAAATATAATTATTTTATATTATTTCCATCCGCAATCTGTCTTATCCACGGCGTCCACGCGAAGCAACCCCATTCGGCAATCTGTCTCCAGTTCCACGCGAAGCAAAATTCCATTCGGCATCTCCACCGTCGACGCATTCTCCACGACCGATGAATTGTAAGCCTCCTCTCTTTGTTAAATATGTAGGTTTTAGTTTTTACATAGTATAAATATAGTTATTTACATAGTTTTTTCATGTTTTTTTATAGAGTTCGACTGAATATCGAGTTAGAATGGAGAAGAGAAAGTCACCCCCAACTCACCATCTATTGAAATCAAAACTGTGAAGAAGAACAAGAAAAGTACCGGTAGCACAAGTAAGACCTCAAGTGCTTGGAAACATTTACAAAAATTGAAATGGAAGGTAAGTCTAATTTTCCTAGAGCAAAGTGTAATTATTGTGGTTTTACCTATGCTTGTGATACTCAGAAAAATGGTACCACAAATTTGTTAAAACATATTCGTTCTAAGTGTAAAAACTATCCAGGGAGAATTATTGAGGCTAAACAAAAATTGTTGTGCTTTGAAAAAACAGAAAAGGAAGGAAATTCTAATTTGGTTGCCGCCACCTTTAGTGCTGAGAAATGTAGGTTAGCACTTGCAAAATTCATCATTGTTGAAGAGATGCCATTTAGGATGGTTGAGTCTGAAGGATTTCGAGAATATTCTGCAACTTTGCAACCAAAATTGGTTCTGCCATCGCGATGGACAGCGGCTAGAGATTGTCTTCAACTTTACATGGATGAATTTTTTTTTTGAAAGAACTTATTGGAAGGAAAGGTTTGAAGGTTAGTTTGACAACGAACACATGGACCTCAATTCAAAACGTTAGTTATATGGCTCTCACAGCACACTTTGTGGATGATAATTGGAATTTGCAAAAAAGAATTATCAATTTTTGCTTAATTCCAAATCATAAAGGAAAAACCATTGGAAAAACAATTGAGAAATGTTTATTGGATTGGGGGATTGATAATGTTTTGTCTATGATGGTGGATAATGCTACCTCCAATGATGTGGCCATTAATTATTTAAGAAGAAAACTCATAAATTGGAAGGGGACCATTTTGGATGGAGAATATTTGCACGTAAGATGTTGTGCTCATATTCTCAATCTCATTGTGGAAGATGCTTTGAAAGAACTCAATGATTCAGTTGTTAAAATTCGACATGCAATTCGATATGTAAGATCATCACCATCTAGACTAGCTACTTTTCAAAATTGTGTGAGAAATGAGAAAATAGCTAGTAAGAATTCACTTTGTTTGGATGTTCCTACTAGATGAAATTCCATATATATTATGTTAGAGATTGCTGAAAAGTTTCAAAAAGCATTTGAGAGATTAGAAGTGGAGGACGGACAATTTGCATTGGAATTTTGTGAAAATGACAAGAAAAAGTGAGTGGTTCTATTGTGAGTGAAGATTGGGATAATGTGCGTGCTTTAATAAAGTTCTTGAAATTTTTTCATGATGTTACCGTACAAATTTCTGTTTCATTGTCTGTAACATCAAATTTATATTTTCATGAAATTTGCTTAATTCAACAACAAATTCAAGACTATGTACTAAGTGATAATCCTTTGTCATCTGTCATGGCAAGAAGAATGGAAGCAAAGTTTGACAAATATTGGAAGGAAAGTGATAGGGTAAATTTTCTCTTGTATGTTGCTGTTGTTTTAGACCCTCGTTACAAGTTGGAATTTGTGATATTTATGCTAACAACTTTGTATGATGATGTGATGGCAACAAGTATTGGAAAAAAAATTGAAGATGTGATTAAAAGAATGTATGATGAATATAAAAATGCTCATGAAGAGGAGGATAGAGTCACAAATCAAATTCAAAATCTGGAGGGTGTGATGGAGAAGAACCATGATAATGAATCTGGAGCTGCTCGCAATTATTATAGATTTGCTGAATACTTGAGTAAAAAAGATTGTCAAGGGAGTAAGACTGAGTTCGATAAGTACATCATTGAGCCATGTGAAAATTCGAGGACTTTAAAAGTATCAGTTTATCCCGTCTTAGATAGTCAATTTGACATTTTAAACTGGTGGAAGGCGAATTCTGGGAAGTACCCCATTCTAGCAAAGATGGCTAAGGATATATTTTGCATTCCTATTTCAACCGTAGCTTCAGAGTCAGCTTTCAGCACAGGAGGTCGAGTTTTAGATTTATATCGGAGCACATTGACTTCATCAACTGTTGAGGCTCTTGTTTGTACGCAAAATTGGATGTCTTCTATGCCAATTATACATAAAAATGAGACAATTGAGATAACAACCGACCATATTGAAAAGCTCGAGTCAGGTAATTTTCTTTAATAACTTTTTATTTTATTTCATAAACTAATGGATAATTAAAGATATAAACTTTGCTTTTTTTCATTTTGTAGAAATCATTAGTGGTGGAGGTGAAGCATCTCCGGGACAATGATGGATTGTATTTTGTGTTTGAACTATTATCAAGACTTATGGAATTTATGTGGATTGAATTTTGTGTTTGAACTATTATTAGGACTTATGGAATTTATATGGATGGATTGTATTTTGTGTTTAAACTATTATTAGGACTTATGTAATTTATATGGATGAATTGTATTTTGTGTTTGAACTATTATTAGGACTTTGTAATTTATTTCGATGGATTATATTTTGTTTTTAACTATTATTGGGACATTGAAATTTATATGAATTTTAAATGAGACTTTGAAAGAAATATTTTATGGTTTTATTGAGATTTTGGATGAGCATTTATTGGCATTTTAGATTGACATTTATTGAGATTTGGGTGTTATTTTAATTCTGATTTATTGATAAATTTTTTGAACCTATATTGGAATTTGTATGAAATTATGATGTGGTTTAGGTATAAAGTTGTAGCCTTATAGGTTAAGAAAAAAAAACGTCAGTGATAGCGGAACCAAACCGGCTTGGACTGAACCAGGCTAGTTCGGTTCTCAAACCAAAACGGAAGATATTTGGTTCCTTTTAGTTTATAATAACAAAGAGTCAAGTGATTTGGTTCTGTTCATGGTTCACTCCAAAACCGGACCGAATCGGACCGTGCACACCCCTATCTGACACTATAGTTCTAAACCTTCTTTCTAGTTGCATTAGGGTTTGGGTGTGCAAATGTTTGTCGTCCATTATTAGAAACTGTTCAAGAAAGTGTATATCATGCAACAGAAGCAATTGGATCAAAAATCATCCTAATTACACTAATTTAAAGGATTAAACCTGCTAGCAAAAAGTACAAAAATAGTGTTTGAGAAACTATACCTTTTGTAGCTCAAATCTTCAATTGCTTGTTGTTGTTGTTGATCACAAATCTATCAATGATAACTACCTAAGTCTTCTATACTATTCTCTAGACTTAAAGCTTGGTTGTGGGACAAAATTAGTGATAAATTTCTATGAGTTTTTTAGCAAAAAAAAAAAACTACGAACACTTATGTTTTTTTCAAAATGCACTATGGTTCATCCTCTTTTCCACAATCAAATTGTGTAATTATATAGCCAAATAACATGCAAATCTTATTTGTAAATTAATTTGATATTTAACAATCACTAAGTGGATTTGATGGAACAATTGCTTGATAAACAACATACCAACTACATAGTTGTTCACCATACTTGAGAAAATAAGTTACGTTGTGGAATTATCCACTAATTCAAGGTCAAAGTCAACAATTTGACTTTCAAGGGTCAAAAGCCAACATTTTTACTTTTGAAGTTTTCACCAAAATTCAAAATTCCCTTATTACATGATATATTAACTTAAATTAATTTAAATAATTATTTAAACTATTTAATTAATTAAATTCCACTTAAGCTCGATCGATTCGATTGATCTAATTCGAATCCCTATTTGAATTTTTAAAATTTAAATCCTATTTAAATATCATTTCTCTCTCAATTTGTAATCATTAGTTATATTATATATTATTAACAATTCTATCTTTAAATCAATTCAAACGATTCACATTTCTCGAACACTATATTCTAAGTTTGATTCTATAACGAGCTAGTAGAGGGATCTAATGGACCTACAGATCATGAGCTCCAATGATTCGTTAACTAATCGACACTATCCACTATAGTCCGTAGTTGTACTCTCCTTGTTGTAGATATATTTGTGTTCATCTAATATAACCATGATTAGTAAGTCAATCCTTCATAGGTTGTCCGTAATCTCGATTGGGTCAATTTGACTGTTTTACCCCCGAGACTACATTTTGTTCCTTAAGCCTCAACTGATCCTTTAATGAACAATTGATTTAAGGTCCAGCATATAAATTGAATCTCTCTTGGGCTAATAAGAGAGTGAGACCCCTTTGTTTAAGATCTGAATTTAGCATTTAAGGGAACAACCTATCTACTAACTCTAAAAGAGGGTATGAGTGAATTCTCTGAACCCTACGTCCCAAGCTTCCACCAGGTCTTACCCCTAAAATGGGAGTTCTATTGGGCCGACGCTGATAAATTGCCTTCAACTTTACAGATTAATCTCGAGTAAACAGGAGTTCTTAGTTAGCTCAAGATTAAGGTCGGGTTACCTACGTCATTTATAATTTAAAAATATTCAGTTTTAATTAGTTAACAATGTTCTAAAGTAAATGTCACTATTTTCATGGTTCGATCTTATACAATCTCATTGCATAGTATGTCTCTACTCGCATGTCTCTACATGAGCATCTCGGAAGCACTCCGCTTGTACTAAATACAAAGTGAGTCGCATCTATAGTGTCCCAGAATAAGTCGTCCAACCATATTCTGATACTATAAACCATTTAGACTATTACTCGAACTTGATCCACATTTATGTACCTACAGTCAAGGAACCTTGATTATTTTATTTTGAGTTTTATCATAAGCAAATATCTTTATTCAATAACAAATTATTGAACAAAACTTCAACAACAACTTTATTGAATAATAGTTTAGTTTAATATTCACAAATCACGAGTTTTAGAACATAAAATCCAACACTCCCACTTGGACTAAAAAGTTAGTGGTGTTATATTTAATTGTCGAGTACTAGTGAGAAAAGTAGAATACAGAAAAGTAGAGCATACATTAGATACATACTCAATATTTCTCCCATTTGTTCTAGTTTAAAAAACTTGTAATCCTAGACGAACTAGGTGACCTTCAAACACTTTAGCAGTGAGGGCCTTTGTAAATGGACCAGTCAGGTTCTCTGCTAAGGTAATCTATATGACTATCACATCTCCTTGGTGTATAATCTCCCTGATGAGATAGTACTTTTGCTCAATATGTTTTCCTCGTTTATGGTTTCAAGGTTCTTTGGAATTTGCAACTATGTCAATGTTATCCCAATATACGTAATTGATATATGCATATTTGGAACAACTTCTAGAACTGTTAAGAACTTACTCAGCCATAATGCTTCTTTAGCTGCTTCATAAGCAACTACATATTCAACTTCCATAGTGGAGTCAGCAGTGCAACTTTGTTTGATGATCCTCTATACTATAGCTCCTCTGTTTAGAGTGAACATTGATTCTGACGTTTATTTTCTAGAACTTTTGTCTGGCTGGAAATTAGAACCAGTGTATTTTGTAAGGATCAAATTCTCACCTTCATACACAAGAAAATAGTCGCTCATTCTCCGAAGATACTTAAGGACATTCTCAACAGCGGCCCAATGACATATCCAAGATTAGATTGATATTACATAGCATATGTCAGGTCTCGTACATAACATAGCGTATATCAAACTCCCAACAGTTGATACATAAGGAATACGTCTCATATCCTCAACTTCTTGAAGTGTCTTAAAACACTGTTTTTTAGACAAATGAATTCCATGCATAAAGGGTAATGCACCTCTTTTGGAATTCTGCATCGTATAACTAAACAATATTTTGTCAATATAAGTTGCTTAAGACATGGCTAGTGTCTTGTTCTTGCGATGTTGAAAAATTTAGATTCCAAGGACGTATTGAGCTTCACCCAAATCTTTCATTTGGAACTGAGTAGCTAACCATTTTTTAATATCAGTTAATTATCTTACATCATTTCCAATGAGTAAGATATCATCAACGTATAACACTAAGAAAGCTACATAAGAGTTTACAATCCTTTTGTACACAAAAGGCTTGTCAACATTTTGCAAAAAGCCATAAGATTTTATCGAAGTATTAAATCTAATATTCAAAGATCGAGAGGCTTGTTTTAATCCATATATGGATCGTTTAAGTTTACAAACCTTATGCTCTTGACCCTATTCTATAAACCCCTCTAGTTGAGACATGTAGGTACTTTCATCAAGATAGTCATTCAGAAAAGCAGTCTTAACATCCATTTGTCATATTTCGTAGTCATAATACATCGCGATGGATAAAAGTATTCTAATAGACTTAAACATATCAACAGAAGAGAAAGTTTCTTCATAGTGCACTCCCTCTCTCTATCTAAAACCCTTTGTTACAAGTCTTGCTTTGTAGGTCTATATCTTTCCAACAACGTCTCGTTTTCTCTTGTAGATTCATTTGCAATTGATAGGTTTTACTCCATCTAGTTGATCTACAAACTTCGAGACTTACTTGAAGTATATTGACTCCATTTTGAGGTCTATGGCTTTTACCCAATGTTCCTTGTCCTCATTATTCATTGCTTGTTTATAAGTTATTGGATCCGCAATCCCGTTATCCAGAATGACGAGTTAAGTTCAGTTAAATCCAAGTAATGGTCAGGTTGATGGGCAACCCTCCCACTACGTCGAGGCATTCTCAAATCTTGATATGGATGTGACTAATCAGAGGTGTTAGCTCCATCCACTATTTTAGAAGATGGACTAGTTTTATCAACAACTTTTGTTTGTTATCTGTAGTTTCTTCATAAATCTCATTCAATATTAGTTTACTGTGAGGTCGATGATTTCTAATGTGATGTTCCTGTAAAACTATGAAATTTGTCAATACAAATAGTTTATTCTTCCGAAGATCATAAAATAGACCACCTTTTGTTTCTTTTCGGTAGCTTACAAATAGGCATTCTTTTGAACAACGTTTCGATTTCTTAGGATTTTGCACCAACACATGTGTCGAGCATCCCTAGATCCAAAAGTGATGTAAATGATGGGATAAGAACTAATAGCAGTGAAAGTTTTTCAGGACCAATCTCAAATTTATTTGAGAAAATTTAAAACATCAATACATTGACAAAAAATTTAAATAAACATTTTAAAGCTAAGCATGTTTTTCAAAAAAAATTCAAAGAGAAGAGAAACTCACCCTCGTTGTTGATTATGAATTCTACACAAACTACAAAATTGTAGCCACCACCACTTGGATCCTTTCCTATTCTCTCAGTAATGGAGGCTTAAGGATTGTGGGGACCTTTTTTGATTTGGGAATACAAATTGAGAGAGGGATAACTTTTTTTTTCCTAAGCAGACCTTCTGTAACTAAAACTTGACTCGCCTTGGCAGAACCGTTCTACTCTTCCCCTTCTTCAGGATGAAGAAGAGGAGATTAGAGAAAGATTAGGAAAATGTGGGAGCATTCCACGTTTTCCGAAAATAACTCTCGTAAGGGAGTTATTTGATTTAATTTTTAATTAAATTAAAAGTAAAATTCAATTCGATTAAAATAACTAATTTATTAACAAATTAATTAATTAATTAAATCATATTTAATAAATATTTCATTTAAATCATATTTAAATAAATATCTCTCGCATAACCTATAGTTTTAATTTAATTAGTTTAGTTAAATCAAATTTAATTAATTTAGTTAAATAAAATTTAATTAAATCTAATAACTAAACTATTAATTAATTATCTAATTAATTAATTTCTTAATTAAATATCTTATATTTAATTTAATCCATATTTGAATCACATTCAAATATTAAATCCTCTCATAACCTATAGTTTAAATGTGTATCATATACGCATTAAGTTTAATCTATAGTTTAGTATGAATTTAATTCACACTAAATCAATATTTGAACTCATTCAAATATTTTATTCTCTCATTAATTAATTTTCAATCACATCCAAAATAAAATTTATATTATAAAGTTTAATTAAAATGTAAACTTTATATTATAATGTATCACCATATATTTTATTAATTCACTAAGTTAATATGAACATTTCAAATTATATTCAAGATATATTAACCTCATTACCCTTTATGAGCTAGAAAGGGGACCTCATGAACCTACAGATCAGAAACTACAATGATATGAGATTAATTAGCTAAAATCATTAACCACATTAATCAATATTCGTTAATTGTGTGTACACTCTAGTAAAGACTCACAGCTGAACTCTTCTCATTGTAGATATATTTCTGTGTCCACGGATGTAGACCAATAACAACAAGTTAGTCCTTTACAAGTGTTTTTAACTCCAGCTAGGTCAAATTACCGTTTAATCCCTAGGTTACTTCTTAGTCCTTAAATACCAGTGCTCCTTTAATGAACAACCTGCTTATGGTCCAACCAATAAGCAGAAATCCCTCTCGTGCCATAGAAAGGCTAGGGCTCTTTGTTCAAGTCCTAGAGACACCAATTAAGGAAACACTCGTCGAAAAGGAGTGAATTTCATCTTGTGTGATTATGTTCTCAGCTCTCTGCTCGGTCTTGTCTCCAAAATGGTAGGCTTATTGAGTCAGCAAACTGACCACTTTCATCCATACAAATCAAAGAAAAATTCCTCATGAACAGAAGTTCATAATACACTCAGGATTTGGACTAAGTTGCCTAAGTTATCATATTTGAAATAGAAACATAACTAGTCAACGGGGTTACATCTAGTTGTTACTATTTCGTGGTCAAGTCTTATGCAAACTCATTACATAGAATACCCCCACACGCGTGTCACCTACACGAACACGTTGAATCATTGTGTTTGTATCAAATATAAAGTGGGTCATATCCATAGTGTTACCAGGATAAGATATCCAGCTTTATCCTTATACTATAAACTCTTTAAGTTGTATCTCGAAATTTGATCCATGTATGTCTCCACATACAGTTCAAGACTCAAAAAACAACTTAGGATGTTAGTTTATTGGATTTGGGTTAATTAGACAAAAATAATCAATAACAATTCATTGAAATTGAAATAATAACTTTTTATTAATAACGGCCAACAATTTACATTTAATATCTATGAGTTTTAGGACATAAAACCCAACAGTAAACTTCTTTTACGTCATCTCCACAACTTATAGGGTGTTTTCAAAACACTTTTAGAGGAAACGTTGTTCAAAATATACACAGCAGACTCTAACACATGTCTCCAAAAAGATTTACACAAATCGACAAAGCTCATCATTGAGCAAACCATGTCTAACAAGGTTCAGTTTCTTTTTTATGATACACCATTTTGCTGAGGTGTATTAGGTGCAATGAGTTGTGATTTGATTCCATATTCTATTAAATAGTCTTGGAATCTTAAATGCATATACTCACCACCTCGATCTGATTGAAGTGTTTTTATAATTATACCTAACTGGTTCTCAACCTCTACCTTATACTCCTTGAACTTTCACGGACTTCGGACTTATGATGCATTAGGTGAACATAATCATATCTCAAATAATCATCCATGAAACTAATGAAATATTCATACCCTCTTCGTACTTTGACATTCATCGATCCAAAGAAGTCCATATGCACGAGTTCCAAGGTTTTTTTGGCTCTAATATCTTTTCCAGTAAAAGATCTTATTTTCATTTTACCTTCAAGACAGGACTGACAAGGCGATAAAGAGTTATCTTCTAACTGTTTTAGATGACCACTCTTAACCAATCTTCCATTCCTATTGAGATTTATGTGGCCTAATCTCAACTGCCAAACATACGTTAGAAGAAACCTTTTGTCGTTTATTTTGAGTTTCAACCATTCTAAGCATCTCTGTATTTAAAATAGCTTTGCATCCAATTGGTATTAAAACGTATAAGTTATTCTCTAATTTTTCAAACCAAATGACAATACCTCTTTTTGTAATAAGCGCTTCATTAACAGAAGAATATATTAAATAACTAGTCTCGAGTAAACAATTTACTGAAATCAAATTTATTTTTATTTTCGAAACTAAGTATACATTATGTAATAATATATATCTTTTCCTGGTTAAGAGTAACTCATTATCTCTCATTGACATAGCAGAGATAGCTTTTCCAGGTCCAATCTTAGATTCATTTCAGAAGCCTAAAGTTGTTGCTAGGAGCATATTCTTAGTGAAGAAGTGTAAACATGATGAGTGACTTCTGAATCTAATATCCAAGTAGAACCATCATTCTCCACTGAACATGTTTCTGAAATATGTCTTTTAAATGTTTTCTATTGGCTTGGCTGTCTCCTATGTTATTTTTATTGTGAACTTTTCCCAATAATATAATATAGATGTTTGAGGACATTCCTCTTTAAGACCATGTCCAAATCATTTGTTACTACTATTGAATTTGATTCTCGATTTGTATGTTTATTGTCGTTTAATGTATTGGAAGCTAATATTTGAAATTTTGAGCTAAACATGCTGAAAAATATAAACAAATCCTATTTAGAGATATGCTACAGACTTTTTAAAAAATCCAATCAGTTTTTAGCAAAAGTAATAATGTACCCAACATTATATTTTTGCAATGATATTTCAATGGTTTAGAATAACCTCTATCGAGGGGTAGTCGATTATCCCTCCTTGGAACCAAGACCTTCTTGAATAAATGTTATCTGAATAATTCTTTCCGTTACTTTGGTCAAGAATATACAACACCTTAAAATTTTTTGTAAGTATGACCCTCCATTTTTAAATCTCATAGAACGGTATCAACAAGTCACCGGAGGGTAGACAATGATGAAGACGAAACTATGAGACGCTATCCAACTAAGGAGCTCACGAAGTTTCGAATCCCATAATACCATCCTCTGATTGGTAAGGTTGCTCTAGGGCAGACATATAGGCACATTATAGGAATCTCACGACGCAACCTAATGGAAGAGACCTTAGGACGGGTGACACATATCCTTCACCACTTACTATAAACAACTTTTCCTATTCACCTTAATATTGACTCATGCAAACACTCTCTGAATGTAGTCTGCTCCCAAGACGATCCAAAATCAAGCATGAATCTCATGGTGTGAACTCTTAAGGATGCTAAAGCTGAAAAGTACATTACTTCCCTTCAGCTAAAGTATTCTATACGGTTTCAAGGTTAATTTTAAGTTAGGTATATATCTCGGCTAATTAAACATACTCTAAGACTAGGTGTTATATTCAAGTATAACTTTTATACTGAATTTTAACTTACAATGTCTAGGTGATAAACTATTTTTATAACCTCATATCTCTCGCGGATGCTCATAAAACTAGGTTAACTAGGCACAAGAACTAATTTCGATCTCCAGGTAGCATATGTTTCGTAAACCATGATATGATCCACACAAGCATCAAATTATTAATTAGACCTTATTTAATAATTATGATGTATTTTTAATATTTTTCAATTTTATCTTTTTCTTAATAACATTTAAAAATGGATAATTTAGTCTTTTCCTAATGAATTAGGGCTTTATTGGGAGGCTATTTAACCCACGCCTTTAGGTTGTTTTAGGGAGTTTTTGATAATTGAAGTTTTTAGGGTTTTCTATGAATGAAAATTCTTTGTAGATGACAGAGCATCATTGTCATCTTTTGCAATTCTTGATTTAGGGGTGCAAGCCAAGAACATTCAAGTAAGTTTGATCAACTTGCTTGTGGAGTATTTGAACTTGGGGTGGGAAATTAGTTCTCTTTATCTCTTGGTCTTCGATCAAAGGGTAATCCAAATCTAATCCATTCCCTTAGATTTTTGTCAAATTGATTTGGGGGTTTTAAAATTTGTTATTAGGGGTTCGTCAATTGGGTTCTTAATTTACAAATCCTAAAGTTTTCATATCAAACAGTCAACTTAAGAACCTCAAACCTTAGTCATCCTATCTAACTTTTTGTAAAAAATTAATCAGGTGAGCCTCTTGCAACCAATTTTACAAGATATCGACCAATTTCTATGAAAATTTGGTGGATTTTGTTAAGCTTAGGTGAACATGTGATTTATCTTTGTTATAGATATTAGATGTCTAATTAATTTTATAACACTTATAATTTAGACAGCTAAACCTATAACATACCTCTATCATGCTTTATATAACAATTATATAACGAATAAATTATATAGGTTTTTAATTTTTAATTAATTTAAATTAAAAACTAAATAGTTAATCAATTAACATTTAATTTAATTAATTTACTTAAACCAATTTTAATCAAATCAAATTAAATTAAAATTATATCATATGCAATTCATATAAAAATATAACAAATTATATCATAATTTCATGGTAAAAATTAAACATGCATACTACATATATTATAACAATTATAATATACATTCAATGCATGTCTCATGCTAATCATATGGTAGGTGTTTAAATCTAGGGTCGACCAGATAAATAGCAAACTTAAACGTTTACTTTTGACCAATAGCAAAAAATAATCAAAATTATAAAAATGAAAAAATGAATTTAAAATTATTAATTACAAATTAACGAGTGACTAAAATATCCCTAACTAATTCAAACCATCTAGATTCAAATCCTACAAAATACACTTAACTAATTGTCCTAACTAATTCAAACATCTAGATTCAAATCCTAACAACTAATATTTTAGTGCTAATAAACATACAAATATATTTATCAAATCTCACGATACCTAGATGAATTTAGTTAGTATGTTAAAGTTAATTAGTTTCTACCAAATCAAATAACACTAAAAAATATATTGTCCCTAAATTTATCAAATAAAATCCACACACAACATAGTATACAAAATTTAGTTTACCAAATCAAATAACACTAAAATACACGGTTCCTAAATTTACCAAATAAAAAATACATTAGACCTAAATTTACCAAATCAAATACAAAAAAAATAAAAATACAAAAAATAAAAAATAAAAAATAAAAAAATAAAAACTACATTAGTATACTAAACTTTATTTAGCTCATCCCAATCTACCAATTACTAAATTAAATAGAAAAAAAATTAGATCAAAGAAAAATAACTATATTAAAAAGTATATATATGTCGTATTCAAATTAAATACTATGTCGTATTCAAATTAAATACTCAATCTACCAATTACCAAATTAAATATACTGTATACTACTATTTACAAAAATAAAAAATCATAATCCTAACATTAAGATTCTATTAACTATAATCCTACAAAATTACACCTTCTTCTACCAACCCTACAAAATAATGGCTCAAAAGGACCAAAATACCTATATTTTTCAAATCAAATAAACCCGAGAAAAAACTCGCATTTAAGTATATTAAATTTGATTTATAACACTAAAAAATACATTGTCCCTAAATTTATCAAATCAAATACAACAAAATTAGTATATGAAATTTATTTTACAAATTAAAAAAAAAAAACATTGCAACTAAATCTCTTTCCCCAATCTACCAAATATATTGTAAATATTTTAGAGGCTCAAGATCACAATTCCAACAAAATAGACAAAACAAAAGAAAAAAGAAAAAACTAATCAAACTTACAATTTCTTGAATTTTCTTGAATAACTTCCTCGCGAATGAGGATAATCGGTCAACAGTATCCCAAGTCGAAATTTCAACAAACACTAAGAAGTATCCATTCTTAACTCAAAGAAACCACTGACTTTTAAACACTTGATCTTATCAACGTTGAGTAAGTTGAGTAAAAGAAGACTCACTACTCAATTCGAAGGCGACACTCCAGCCTTTACAAAAATTTCCTCCCTTCTCTTCCTTTAAGATTTCCTCTTCTCTTTTGTTACTGTTCTTTCCGAGAAGTGATTGAAGAAGCAGAAGGTGCAACCTGTGATTTGGCTTGGGAATATATATGCAAAAAAATATTTAAAATTTTAAAATTTAAATATATGGGACAATTTTGATTTTTAGTTTAAAATCAAGGAAGAGATCTAAAATGTAGGAAAAATATGTTATAATATTTAAATTTGAGAAGGAATTATATAGTTAGAGTGTATCCAACATATTATTAAGGGTATTTTGGGATTATTGAAAAGTTGAGGACAACCATCATTCTCGAATTTGCTATTTTTGTTATTCCGCATGAATATTGTCATTTTCCTAGCCGCTCCCTCAAAAATTGCCATTCTCTCAAACTTCTCTTAGATATATATGACATACTATATGCATAAAAGATTCAATGTAATTAAAACGTACATTCATAGTGCATAATTAATAAAATAAGTTCAAATTTGAATAGGTTTTGGCAATTTTATCCAGCAAAAAGTGAACTATTACAATAATAATTGATAATTGGCCTTGAACTGGACCCAAAACGCTTCAAAACGGCCCGAACCACCTCGACATAGCTGAATCGGACAAAAAATGAATGAAAACATGTTGAACCACCCCATATGGTTGAACGAAGCCGGATCAGTTCAACTACACCGGCCAGAAAATGCCTTCTTCTTCAACCTTTGGCCGTGAAAAACAATTTCGTGCACAGTTTTTTCCCCTGTTTTGCAGCACTAATATGACATCTCTGAAGCTTCAACCTGACCAATTTACAACTCTATTGATTTTAAAACTTTTACATAAACTTTGTTACACATTAAAGCTCAAATACAACTTGGAAATTACAACTTTAAACAAAAAAAAATTGCTTGAAAATTTGCCAAAAACAATGGGTTTCCAATTTATGCATCCATGAACTAAAAAATTAAAACCCACCAAACGAAATTGAGTGTTCTAAGCATGCTCTAATATCAATTGAAAGTTAAATTAACATACTAGAGGAAGTGGATCGAACTAAAACACTCTAGATTTCGTGAATTTAAAGGATTAAGCATGTTGGAAGAATTGGAAAAAAATGAAAATTTTGAACAGTTACCTTTGAAGTTCAAAATTCTCCCCTACAACTTTATGAAATTGAATGAAATCAAATTGTAGACAACCACAAGGATCTCCTATGCTATCTTCAAGGCTTAGAACATGATTGTGGGATCAAATTTGTGATCAATTTTGAAAAATTTTGAGAGAGGAAGAGCTTAAGAACACTTATGAATTTATAACAAAATTCAATAAGATTCCATCATCAATTAACACTACCAAAGTATGCATTATATAGCTAAAATCCATGCAAATAAAAATTGCGATACAGATTGACACTTAACAAGCTATTAGATAGTGGATTAGGTGGAAGAAGTGTTGATGACCAACACTTTATGCACATAGCTTATTCATCAACAATGAGATAACTCCACTAATTGTGGATTTATCCATTAATTCAAGTCAAAGTCAATCTTTAGCTTTCAAGGGTCAAAAGTCAACATTTTGACTTTTGACAAAAAAAATATCCAAATTTTCTATTTGCCCTTGATGTATTTAATTTAATGAATTACATAATCAATTTATTAATTAAATAAATAATTAAATAAACATTTTTAATTAATTAAATTTAGCTAATTCCGATCAATCCAATTGACCTAATTCGAATCCCTATTCGAATTTTTTAATATTTAAATATTATTTCTCTCTCAATTTATAATTGTCAATTATATCAAATATTACTAGCGACTCTTTTTGCTCGACTAATTCGACTAATTCGAATTTCTTGATCACAATCTTCTAATGTAAATCCATGATGAGCTAGTAGAGGGATCTAATGGACCTACAGATCATGAGCTCCAACAATCTGAGATTAACTGTCTAAACTTTTTTTAATCGAGTTAATCAACATTTGTTAATTAATTAGAGTTGTTCATTATAGCCTCTAGTTGTACTCTTCTCGCTGCAGATATATTTGTGTTCACCTAATACAACCATAATTAGTAAGTCAATTCATCACAGATTGTTCGTAATCTCGACTGGGTCAATTTATCAATTTACCCCTAAGACTACATCTTGTTCCTTAAGCTTATACTAATCCTCTAATGAACAATTAGTTTAAGGTCCAACCTATAAATTGAATTCCTCTCGGGCCAATGAGAGGGTGGGACCCCTTTGTTCAAGACCTGAATTCAATACTTAAAGGAACAACCTATCTACTAACCCTAAAAGCAGGCATGAGTAAATTATGTCTTGCACCCTACATCTCCAGCTATCCACCCGGTCTTACCCCAAAATGTGAGGTCTATTGGACCAGCGCCGATAAACTTGTTGGGTTTTATGTTCTAAAATTCGTAGATAGCAAATGTAATCTATTGATCGTTATTAATAAAGATTTATTATTCTAATTTCAATAAAGAGTTATTGATTGTTTGATTATTTTTGTCTTATTAACCCAAATCCAATAAACTAACATTCTAAGTTGATTTATGAGTTTTGAACTGTATGTCATACAAGGATCAATGTTCAAGATACAACTTAAAAGATCGGGTGCCTTATCCTGGTAACACAAGGATACGACCCACTTTGTATTTATGATACAAGCACAATGATCCAACGTTTTCGTGTAGGTGACATGCGAGTAGGGGTATCCTATCCAACGAGTTTGCATAAGATTGGACCACGAAATAGTAACCATTATATGTAACTCCGTTAACTAGTTAGGTTTCTATTTCAATAGGATGACCTATGCAACTTAGTCTTAATCGTGAGTGTATTATGAACTCCTGTTCACGAGGGATTATCATTTGATTTGTATGGGTGAGAGTGGCCAGATTTTCGACTCAATAAGCCTACCATTTTGGGGACAAAGACCAAGTGGAGAGCTAGGAACATAATCACACAAGATGGAATTCACTCATTTTTTACTTTAGGGTAATAAAGAGAGATTTATGTTTATTGGTTAGACCATAAACAGGTTGTTCATTAGAGAAGCACTGATATTTAAGAACTAAAAAGTAACCCAAAGGTAAAATGGTAATTTGACCCACCTAGTATTATAGACACTTGTGAAAGACTAACTTGCTGTTATTGGTCTATGTCCGTAGACACAGAAATATATCTACAGTGAGAAGAGTTCAGCTGTGAGTCTTTAGTGGAGTGTACAGTTAACGAATATTGATTAATATGGTTAATGAGTTTAGCCAATTAATCTCATATCGTTGTAGTTTTTGATATGTAGGTCCATTAGGTCTCTTCCTAGCTCGTAAATGGTAATAATGTTAATATATTTTGGATGCAATTTAAAATGTTCAAATTGACTTAAGGAGTTAATATAATCTATGGTGATACATTATCATATAAAGTTTATATGTTAATTAAACTTTATAATATAATTTTATTTTGGATGTGATTTAAAATTAGGTTAGGAGAGATTAAAATATTTGAATAAGTTTAAATATTATTTTAATGTGAATTAGATTCAAATTAAAATTATAAATTAAATTTAATGCATATATGATACACATTAAACTATAGGTAATGAGAGAAAATTATATTTGAATATGATTCAAATCATAATAAGATTAAATATAAGATATTTAATTTAGTAATTAATTAATTACAGAATTAATTAATGGTTTAGGATAATTAAATTTGATTTAATTAAATTAAATAAAAACTAAAGGTTATGAGAGAGATTCATGGGATATTAATTAAGTGTGATTTAATTAATTATTAATTTAATTTTAATTTGATTGAAATCAAACAACTACGAAAAACGTGATATTCACCTACGTTATCTCACAGTTCTCTCTAACCTCCTTTTCTTGTTCAACAAGAAAATAGAGAGGATAAATAATTTTTTTTCTATGATTTAAAAAAGACAAGAGGTTCACATACAAAGAATTTTCCTCTCTTTTTTCTCTCTACAATTTTCTCTAAAAAAAATTTTAAGTCTCAAAAAGGTTTCCACGAACAAAACCTCATCCACCCAAAGGATAAGAAATGTTCCAAGTGGTGGTGACCTCACACGATTTGTAGATTTAGAGTCAACAACGAAAGTAAGTTTCAATTTCTTCTCTGTAATTTTATTTATTTTTCTGTATGCATGCTTAGCCTTATTATGTTACAGTAAATTGTTTCTCTAATGTACTAGTATTTTTATCTTCTCAATTAAATATGAGTAATAATTCTGTTAAATCTTTCACTGCGCAAGAGCTTTCAATTGGTATTCGAGCCATCTCAATTTTTAATTGGGAATTTTAATAATTTACATTGGTTTTGGTGGAATTACTGCATTATGGATATTGGTTTGCAATTGAATGTTTACTGCATTTTGGCCATAGATTTACGGCTCTTGTTTGATCAATTGTAAAGGCCCTGTGTCTTTTGCCATTTTTAGAGTCCAAATTTCGATTCGTGACATTCTTCTAAGTAAAACTTTATCAAATTTGCCCAAAACAAACCATCAATGACCAAGATACAATAATGTTTTGGTTCTGTACGAACGAAAAAAAATCACGGCACACGTCAGAAAGTTGAAGAGGGTTGACGTTAGCGTGACGTCAGCCTGTACCAGAGGAAGAGCGCCTAGACTGGCGGCTGGCGCGGTGCGGCTAGGCTGGCGGCGACTCGGCACGACTAACGGTTCGACAAGAACAGATGGTGGGTCGGCTCAGCAATTGGCTCGTGGTCCGGTGCCATTGAAGCAGTCAACTACAATTCAACTATGTTTTGTCTTCTAGCGTGCGGTTTGGCTAGAATTGGGTCGATTCATCCATTTTTGGGCTGATTAATCCATTTTTGAACCAGTGTTTTTGGGCCGATTGTCATTTCTTTTATTGGTTCATGCTTTTTTAGCTCGATTTGAAGTTTTTTGAAGATTTTTAGATCGGTTTTGGAGCTTTGGATGCTATTGTTAGGATAAATTTAGCAAAATTAATGTAATTTTTATGCTTGATTTTATCTTAGGGGTCAATTTTACAAGTTTAATTATTGTTTAAATGTTTTATGGATGTCATTTAGATAAATCCCACCATAGGTTAAGCTATTAATGCATTTTTATATATTATAATTGTTATAGTGTATGATATTAATGTATGATAATTAATTTCATGAGTAATTTAATGTATGTTGATATATTAAATATATGAAATTGGAGAAGCATGATGCATGCCATTACTTAGATAAATATAATTTGTTATATTTTGTTAATGTCATGTATACGTTTGATTAATTTTCATGATTTTTTATATAAGTGTTATATTAATTAAAATAAAAATTAATTTGAATTGAGCATAATACATCTATAGTTTAATATAATAGTAATGCTAATTTCTGCATGCAATATGGTTTATTTTAATTAGTTATAATTTGATTGTTTATTAATTTGTTGAACCATAGTATGCATGATTATAGGTCTAATTATTAATTTTATAAAAGTCATAAAATTTAAAAATTAGAAACCGTCATAGGATCTTAGTATAATTTGATTTATTTTAAATTGTTTAAAATTAAATAGACTTAAGATCACATTATTTCTAATTAGATTAGAATTAAGTCTTATTTTAGTTTAATGAAACTAAATAGGATAAATATGATTTAAGGTTATAAGGAAACTCCACCAATTAAGTTCTGTCTAAAGCTGGAGGTAGTTAAGTTGATGGTTTAAGAAACACCTCCTACCAGAAAACTGACTCAAAACCGGCGTTGAATTAACCTTATTTCTATTAGCAAAAGATGTCACTACGTAAGTTAAATGGTTTAATACACCTAGAAACTTTTGAGTAAATTTTTATTATAAAAGTTATAATAGGATTTAAGGTTATAAGAGAACTATACTAGTGAAGTTTTGTCTAAGGCTAGGGGTACTTAAGTTGAAAGTTTACGAAACACCTCCTACCTAGGAACTAACCTGAAATATATGTTAAATTAACCTTATTCCTATTAGCATAAGTGGCACTAGGTAAATTAAATGGTTTAATACACCTAAAATTATATTATAAAAGTTATAATAGATATAGATTTAGTTAGGTTCATTTAGCCGAAATTTAGCTAAGTATAACAAACCCTAAAATATTAGAACACTTTAGTGGGAGAAAAATGGTGTATATGACATATAAATTTTTCGCTCTCACGTCCCTAAGGATTTACCGAAAAACGTGTCAAAAAACTTGTAGAAGAAATGAAAAAATAGACTATAATGTTGTTTTCTCTCTCCAAATGCAAAAGGAATGAATCTCAACTAATTATTACAATTATAATAAATATACATTCTCTCTCCAATATTAGAAAAATCTTGTAAAGATGGAAAATATTATTCAACCACGGTATTTTAGACTAAAATTACATTAAATTTTATTAATAAAAATATGGGAAATTCGAATATATGGCAAAAAAAATAAGGGGGTGGTTGGAAAAATGGCAAAAAAAATAATAATAAGAAATATAGCAAAATTCGCTATAACCATATTTTCGAAATTTCATTATTCCATTACTACCCTTCACGACCTTCACTTCAGTTTTTAATGAGAGTGTATTTTGATTATCTACTAAATGTTAGATTTTGAATACAATGTATTTTTAGGTATTTAGTATATATTGAATTTTT
>JBBPDJ010015213.1:0-26488 GCA_037974625.1 Cucumis cinereus | reverse complement strand
TACAGTTTAATAGGAAGTTAACAGTTAACCTAGTGGACCCAGTAGTGGGTTCCTTACTGGGTATTTTTATACTCATCATTTTCATGTTTATTTTTCAGGTAAGTATGAAGAAACCGGCGACAGACAGGAAGGACCAGTGACCATGTGTTTGGGGACTTTTTTTGACAAAAGCTTTCGTTGTGTTGATGTTGTTACTAGTGACAAATGCTTCCGCTTTAATTTGTAAAGAATATGAGTTTTTGTTTAAGTAACGACATCGGGTTAAGGGTGAAAATTCGAGGCGTTACATGTTCATAACTGATTGGACTGATATTGACTAAGATAGAATGTTTTGGACCGATGGTAACTGTTAGCTTTGTCTATTAGGCTAGTATACCCTGTGTGTATGTGTGTTTCTACGGGTTCATTGGACTGGTATGTGTGTGTTCCTACGGGTTCACTGGATTGATATGTGTGTTCCTACGGGATCATTAGACTTATATGGCACAAGGTATATGCTTAATAGGAAGTTAACGGCTCACCTAGTGGGCCAGTAGTGGGTCACGTACTAGATATTTTATATACTGACACTTTTCATGTTTATTTTTCAAGCAAGGGTAAAAGAAAGCTGATGAAGGGCAAAATGAACCTGTGACCGTGCCAATAGAGACTGTTATGACATGATGCTTCTGCTACACTTTTTATGATATGATGATTTCAAAATGTTATGAACTATTGATAGACAGATTTTTTTTCTTTTATGTTTTACTTAGAAGATCCCAACTAAAATAATTTAAATTATATTTATCTATTTATTTAGAATATTTGGTTTTCTACATGAAGATGTGTTTTTATTTCTTTAATAAAGCGGTTTAAACTTTGCATAATTTGGTTTTAAAATATTGTTTTTATTTAAGTAATGAATCTCAATTATATATGTCAAGAGAAGAATGAGAAAAGACATTTAGTTTAACATTACTTTAAAATATTAGGATTTTTTTTTTAAAAAAAAAAATGAATTATATTGAGTTTATCATGATTTTTCCAGCCCTTAATGCTACATGATAATCCACTCAAGGACATTGGGTGAGAGGATTGTTTTGGTTAACAAGTAACTCCCTGTTTTTAGGGCATAATAATTGATTTTAAATAATTAGTTGTTAAAATAATTATAAAAAAATTAGAAAGAAATTGTGAGCCTTGAAATTCATACGAAAACTGCGTCTAAAAGGAAAAGAAAATTCTACGGAATTGTATTCTTTAAAATTCACATATAATAAATAACTAATAAGGTTGATGACATCTTCGCAGCAAACAAAGAAAATTAGCAAATATTTTATTGTATTTGATATAATTTTTGCGATAAATATTTGTACCCTAAACCCTAAATCCTTTTACATCTTATATTTCCTTACATGAAATTTATTATTATTATTATTATTATTATTATTATTATTATACCACTTTATTACTTTAATAATTTAAATTATGCATCACATATTTTGTGAAGTCTTAAAACTCTAAAATCAATTAATGTCTAGATAAACAGAAGTAGAAAATCTTTTTTTTTTCTTTTTTCTAGAGCAAAGTAAAGAATCTAAAGGTAAAAGATCGAGCAAAGTTTTTTAATAAAAAATTTAATGAAAAATGTCCATAAAATTTTTACAAATAATATGTTTAATTTGTTGAAATAGGCATATTTAAAAAGTATAAATAAAAAAGATGTATTTACTTTGTTGCTATTGCTCTTCTTTTCAAGAGAGAGAAGTTATCTAAAAATCATGTCAAATTCAAATAAAATGTTATGTGTCAAATTTAATAATAAGAAAGTATAAGTACGAATAATTGTTTAAAAAGGAAGATTAAGCAAAGTTTTTAGAGAAAAAATGACACATTATATTAGGGAAATTTATATATTGAATACCTTTTCAAAACTTATTTTCATAATTGTCTAAATATTCAAATATTTTTATTAATATAATTTAATGTGATTTTTAGTTTAAAATACCCTTTTAATAATATTTTTCATATTTAAACGATATTTCTAATATTGGAGAGAGAAAGTTCAATTATTTTCATTCTAATAGTTAGTAAAGGTTTATTCCTTTTGCATTTGGGGAGAGAAACAATATATTAGTATATCATTTTCGGCATAATCAAAATGGTATGAACACCAATTTTTTTGTTAGGTTCATAATCCAACGAGTTCATTTTTTTCAACGAGTTTTTGGACAATTTTTGTTAGGTTCATAATCCAACGAGTTCATTTTCGTTTTCAGCAAGTTGAAGGGTATGTTTGATCGGTGATGACTATGTTTGTTTATTTGATTTTTATACCTATTCTTTGAAATATATTGAGCTGATTTGTTTGTTAACAAATTTGTAATAAGTTTATATTACATATATACTCTACTATTGATAATATTTTCCATATGATTTGTAGAATATAATATACCCCAATGTATATATTAGATTCATAAATGTAATATAATTTTATCAAGCATATATTGTAGTGTATATCGCACATTTATATTATAAATATATACTCTAGTATTTATAATAAATTCCTATATTTCATGATATATAGATCATTATAATATACCCCAATTAAATTACAAATCGAAATAATGTTATACCATTTTTAAATTATATAAAAAACCTCTCACAAATATACCACAATATTAAAAGAAAAACCATGAAAATAAATTTTGAAGCATGATATATTTATCATGATTTGAATGAAAATGAGCATGCTTTGAAAATATATCACTGTGCTACCTAATGTGGTAGGTTATTGGTTAGAGATTTGTAATATTTTAAATAATATAACACAATCGATTAAAAAAAATCTTTACAAATAATTCTTTCTTTTGATTATCCGATCAAATCAAATACTAGATGTTTTAAATATTCTAAAATATAAATGATTATATTTTCTAAACGAAACCAATCATTAGTAACTAACGTATATGTCCCAAAAAATAAAAAACAAATTCACATATATCAAAATATCAAAAGATTATTATAATTTAAATTTAAAATATTTATACCAAAAATAATTTAAGAGAATTATAAAAAAAAAAAAAATCCTACAGTATATATGATTCAAATCTTCTAAAATATTAAAGGTTACATTTTATACCTAAATAACTAAGATACATATTTAAAAAAAATAAAATCTCATATATCAAAATCTCAAAAGGTTAATTAGAACTTAAATTTTTTTAAAAAATTATAGCGAAAAATATTATACTATAGCCAAATTCGAAATAATAGTATACATGTTTCTTAATTATATAGAAAATCACTTACAAATCCTAAGATATATATAAGATTAGGTGATGCAAATAGTATATATCCCAACAACATGACATGCAAATAGTATATACCCAAACAACATAACTCTAAATATACGACAACATACCTTAAATTAACTACACTATATACCCTAAATATACCACAATATATTAGATTTTGACTAAATAGTAAATAGATATTAGGTTTAAACTAAATATTAATTAATGTATATAGCCAACATAAACTTGAATATATACCAAATATTGAGGAAAACAATAACTTTCAATATATTTTAAAAGAAAAAAGAATTATACGTCTAATATATACAAATAGTAACTAAATAAAAAAAATCGACAGTATATATAGGTAGCACAATGACAAAGAGTTTTTATGCAGCAGGAGAATAATTTTGGTGGAAGAGATTTTTCTGCGGCAGGGAATAATTTTGGTGGATAAGAAATATTTACGGTTGATGAAATAGAAGTTTTAATTTTAAAAAAATATTTTTATTTTCAAATCAAGTTAATTATTTAAAAAAATTATAAAAATATTAAAAGATTCTAAAAATAGGTTATTTTAGAGATTCTTAATTTAGAAAATCTTGTAATTAATTGTAGGCTAGGGTCTAAATAGTAATTGTGTTCTAATTTTATTGTAATTATTGAAGAAAGTTAGACATTGTTGTAAATAATTCAAAACATTAACATTATTGAAATATAGGTCTATTATTTGAGCCTAATACGTAAATTTTTTTTTTTTTTTTTACTATGATAGATTTAATTTGTTGAAATAAACATGTTTAAAAAATATAAAAAAAAAAAATGTATTTTGTTTGTTGTTGTTATTATTCTTATAAAGAGAAAAGCTAGAATTAGGTATACTTTGAATAAAAAGGAACGTGTGAAATATAATAATTAAAAATATAAATATGAATAATCAATAAAATAAAACATGTTCATTGATCAAAACAATAACGATATTATTTATAATATTTAAGTATTAGTGGAATCTAATTATCAATCATCAATTAGGTCAGTTCAAGTGGATGATGGATGAAGATGTGTCACTGGAATCACTTGCTTTTTTGTAGGAGAGGTTGGATTTCTTCAACAAAAGTGTAATATTCATGATTTTTTTGCATACAAAAAGGTAAAGAAATACAATTATTTAAAAAACTTGCTAGATGTGCAACTTATAATAAATATATTTGGAACATGAAATGGCAAACAACGAATTTTCATTACAACCATACTTCGTGAGAAGGTATTCTTTAGACTCCATCTATTAATCTCGTGTTGTATTGTTTTTTTTTTTAATAACGAAATTTATAAAAAGAACTACAAAATTGCTAAAATCAAATGAAAAAGATACATTTACATCATATAATTTTTTAAAAGGTAGAATTTCTTACCTTTTTACACTCATTAACACTCTAATAATTTGTCATCATTATCATCAATCCAAATTAAATCAAAGGGAAAACAAAGTTAAAGAAATAGAATGAAGCTATGTGTTTTGTGATCACATGAATGACAAATAAGGTCATATTTAGTATTTCAAGTATTTTTTTAAATATATCAAATGGTTATAAAAACATGCATTAAAGCACATAATAAGAAAAAACAAATATAACTTACCCTTTTTTAGAAATGAAAAAATTGTTTTCTTTAAAAATTATCCAACGTGGGTGGTTTTAAAAGCAACCACAAGATATAACGAAAATGTGTGGATTTTCATTGAAAGTGGAAAAAGTACAAATAATAAATAATTATAATTACTTATAACAAAATGCTTAAATACTTTTGTTCAATGAGAAATTTCGGTCAATTAAATGTTACCATGTCATTACAGTTATAATTTGAATTGGTTTGAGTAATTAAGGCTCCGTTTGGTTTGTGATTTGAAATTTCATTTTCAAAAACAAAGAATTCACAAAAAATGAAAACAAATTTTTTATTTTCCCTGTATTTGAAAACATGTTTAATTTCAAATTCAAAACTTTAGATTTGAGCTCAAAATTTGAAAATTGCGTTCGATTGTGTATTTGAAAATCCAGGATAAAGTTATATGTAATTAGTAAAATTTATTTTTTACTTATTTCTTATTAACAATTTTTATAAGAAAAAAATGATGTATTTTATATATGTACTTTAGTAACCAATGTAGAATAAAATTAGATATAATAACAAAATTTCTATTTTATAGTCTAACAAAAAAAAAACCAATTGTTACCATATCCTTCCCTCTTTCCGGAAGAATTTGTGGTTGAAGTTTCTAACCAAGCTTACAAATTTTTCACTTTACAATATGAGATATTAGATGAGGTAAAAATAGAATTATTAAACTTTATATTCTAAAAAGTGTTAAATTGCCTTTGATTACTATAATCAAGCCATATATAAGCTCATGCAATATCATCTCTTACGGTGTTCATTTGACCAATAGATGCTTGGCTCATTTTCATATTAGAAACTTCTCGTCTATTCCCTACATTCTCGTCATCTATAAAATGATCAACTGAATATTCTTCAAACAATGGATCATACATTGATTGACTTTTAATAAAATTATGCAATGCGCAACAAGCAATTGGTATTTTTCTTTGTTTTCTAATTGGATAATTTGGCATTAACTTGAGCATTGAAAATCGAGCTTTAAGTACCCCAAAACAGCGTTCAATCACATTTCGAAGAGATGAATGTTAGTTGTTGTGGACCTCTTGGATGTCTTCCTCTACCTTTATAATCTCGTAAGTGATATCTTTCTCCACGATATGAACTTAGAAAGCCAAACGTATTTATAGAGCCAGAATCAACAACATAGTATTTACCTATTAAATAAAGTAATGATCATGTCATATATTACAAGTCAGGAAAAAAATCCAAATCAAATGAAGTATTTTTGCCTAATGAATGTTAAACAAATAATAATAAAAAAAAGAATAAAAAAAAAAACTTATGTGTTAGCACTAATATTCTTACTTTACCTTTCGTAGAAGATTGAAGGAAAAGAAAACATCATCCAAATCAATTCACATTATTTTGAAGGAAGGAAAAAGATGTCGAACGAGAGAGAGAGAAAAAAAAAGAAAGAAGAAGAAACTATTCATTTGCCTTGAACTGCTTCTTGATGGAGGGAAGTTGAAGCAATTGTTGGACTGATAACGGTGATGTGGAGATGCGCAGTTGAATTCGTTGAAAATCCCTCAAAACCCATTTCACGTAATTTTTGGGTTTAGTAGAAAACGATATTTTTTTGTTTTCTAAATTTGGCCTAAATTTGAATTTTATTTTCAAATCATATTTTCTTTTTCAACAATCAAACAATATTTATTGTATTCCAAATACCAAGCAGGGCCTAAACTTTCATTGAATTCCAAAAGATTGAAGCTGGGATTGATTGAAGATCGAAGAACTAGAAGTTTCATATTTTACTTTATACTTAAGAGAAAGCAACAAATGAGAAAATATTAGAGATTGTACTCACTGTATTAAAATCAATACAAAATTCAAATTCCACTAATTAAATTTTTTTGAAATCCCGTGTGAAAAGTTGTGTTAATATTAATTTTTGTAAAAGGACTTAATTGTAATTAGTAAAAATCTAAATGGGCATTTTGGTTCAAAAATTGTTTTCACATATCATCACTTTTTACTATAGTATAGATATTTTAAAAATATTTTAAAAAATAACCTAATAAAAAGAAAAATTGTATGAATGATGTAGGTTTGAAAAGTATTTAGAAAAATAATGTTGTTTTGAAACTATTTAGAGAAATAATGTTGTTTTTGTCTCTCTCCTATGTCTTGGGTTGAACCCAATATCTGGGAGAGAAGAATTTTCCTCTCTCCTATGTCTTGGGTTGAACCTAAGACTTTTTTATTATTATTATTTTAATTTTCTAACTAAATGAAAATTTTGTAAATGTTCTCCACTTTTTTTAAAAATTTTTAACTAATTTTTTTTGTATTTGTAACTAAATTAAGATATTGTTACTTTCCTCCATTTTTTAAAAAAAAATTTAAGTAAATTTCTTTGTATTTATAACTAAATTAAGATTTTGTAACTTTTCTCCACTTTTTTTTAAAACAATTTTAAGTAAATTTATTTTTATTTGTAACTAAATTAAAATTTTGTAACTTGTAACTAAATCAAGATATTTAATTGAAAAATTCTCTACCCGACCCATATTTTTTTTTAAATTAAAAAAGTGATTGTATTAGACTTTGTTTTTTTAATAATAATTTGTAATTGTAAAAAAAATATATGTAAATTAAAATGTTTCGATCAATGTTTTATAATCATTTAAAAGTTACAAGAAAATCAATTTGTTTAAAAACTCGGACGTCATCGATTTGAATGGGTTTTCGTCGTCGACTCTAAACTATATGTTTATCTAGCTCCTCTTGACTCTGATTGGATTCTCGTTGGTACTCTTGTGGCTCTGATTCAGTAGGTGATTCATAGTCCAGATATTCATTATGTTCTCCACGATCGCGTCCGTGCTTATACATGTATGAATTTAATAGACCAGCATCCAGGTATGAAGACGATGGAACGACCCCTGTATCAAAATATCTTGTACCGTCCACTGAAGCAAATGACCCTGAGCCAAATGCTGGCATCATCATTGTCGGACTACCATAACCAGTCTGGCTTTGTGTTTGTGTGATATGAGGCATTTCTTCTACATTTTGTTCAACCTCATCGAGTTCAGCTTCTTTCACTCGAACACGTCCTCTATGAACTGGTTCAGGTACAATAGGTACATCATACATATAATGTATCTCTTCCATGTACCTCGCATTATTATTGCATATCTCAATGACGTGTGGATCATGTGCAATATCAAGAAGTCTATTGTTGTTTGATCTTTGTGAATTGTTGAAAAATATTAGAAAATACTTAATTTAGCGTATAATTTAATGTGATTAAAAATTATTTAAATATGTACCAGATGAACAACAACTGTTTTCGGTCGACTGATGTAGAGCCTCATAATATTATTATACCAGCGGAGGTATTCTTAAGTTACATCACTATCAAATTGTTAAATCAAAACTTCCATCAGATGTGCGATCTTTTCTGACCAATCATTACTTCTCAGGTCGATATTGTGCAAAAGTGGCTCAGTATTGCATTCTGATGGGATGTCTTGCTTGAAATCGAACTGTCTGATCACCCTATTAGGATAATGTCACTCACCAATATTAAAACATATGAGAGTACAACATATAAATTTAGTATAATTTATCAAAATAATTGTAAGACAAACTAAAAAATAATTTACATAACAAAATTTTAAGTACAAAAATTTAAGTACAAAATTTATTAATTATCCGGTGCCCGTCTCTGTAACGAAGGACATTTCCTACGAGTGTGATCTAATTGACTACAAAATCCACATCGTACTTGAAACCTAATTGGCGAACCCCTAATAACAAATTCTAAAACCCCCCAAATCAATTTGACAAAAATCCAAGGGAATGTAATAGATTTGGATTACCCTTTGATCGAAAACCAAGAGATAAGGAGAACTAGTTCCTCACTCCAAGTTTGAACACTCCACAAACAAGGTGATCAAACTTACCTGAATGTTCTTGGCTTGTAACCCTAAATCAAGAATTGCAAAAGATGGCAATGAGACTCTGTCATCTACCAAAGAATTTTCATTCATAGAAAACCTTTAAAACTTCAATTATCAAAAAACTAAAAAACTCTTAAAACAACCTAAAGCCAAGACTTAAATAGCCTTCCAATAAAATCCTAATTCATGTAAAAAGACTAAATTAACCCTATTTAAACATTATTAAAAGGGATAAAACTAAAAAATATTAAAATTACACATAATTATCAAATAAAATAAAATTAATAATTTGATGCTTGGTCGGTTCATATCACCGGTTCCCTCCAATCCATCTCATTATGATACCGTGAACTTTTCGATCGACCGGGTTTTCTCAACAACGATGGGTATGAATGTAAAATTGGCATAATAGGTGTGATCCAGTAATCTTCATGTGGTATAGGTTGAAACTGAGAAATATGACATGAAGCATAAGTTGAAAGTTTGTAGTAGTCTTCGATGAAATATTCGTAGTTCATGTTAAAACATGAACAATTTGTGGAACAATTTGTTTAAGATGTTTCAAAAATCATCCCCATGAATTTGCAGACTTCTCCTCTACAATTACTTTCACTTTACATTATAGTTATCTCATTAAACTTTCAATTTTACATTAAATCCTTAAACTTAAAAATAACTCACCCAATCTAACATAATATAAAAATCATCATATTACTATAATAAAATAACTTATAAAATAAAATCATAAGATTAACATAATAATTTTCTACCACTAATATGCTTCTAATAATTTTCTTATCATAACCCTAATTGGATTAAATAATAAGAAACTTACAAATTGAAGAATGATTATAGTTTTTCCTTAAATGGACAATGATTCCTTCGTTTTTTATATTAATTCAAACCAACGAACCTAGAAAAAAATATAAATATGATAATACAAAAACATTATTATAATTAATTAAAAAAATAAAACTATTTAATTCATAATAATTTACCTATCTTTTGGAGGACGATTTGCTTCTTTATCTACAAATCAATGACAAAATTTATGAGTACCTTAATATTAATCATATATAAAATCTCTAGTTAAAAAAATTAAATTCAATAAAATAAACACTAACCTTACGATACAATATTAAGTGAAGTTTGAAATGTGAATAAGAATTTTTTTTTTTTTTTTTTTTTTGAAGTTGTGAAGGTAGTGAAGGAGGTATTTGGAGGTAGAGAGGAAGAGAGGGCGTGCTAAAGTAGAGAGGCAGAGAGAAATGAGGAAGAAGGCAGAGGCAAAGAGGGAAGAAGACAGGGGAATTGAGGAAGAAGGAAGAGGGGGAGGAAGTCGCCCCTGTAATTTAAAAAAAAAAACAGCAAATTGGAGGTCTGGTCTTCAAGACCCGACCTCCTTTATAAAAAAAAAATATTAAATTGAAGGTGCCTTCTTTATTAAAAAAAGAAAAAAACTAATGGTCTGGGGTTTAAAACCTGACCTATCCACATCCAACTTTTTTTTTTTTTTCGAAATCACCTTATTTTGATAAATAGTTTGAAAACACCCTTATATCTCTAATTAGTTTTGTCCACAGACTTATTTAAATAAAACCTCCTAAAAAATGTAAGAAGAAAAAAAAAACAAGCACCAATCATAATTGTTATCCATCCTACTTATTTGTCCTTGATAAAGGAAAAAACATCACATCTCTAACTATTATCTATTATATATAGCAAATATATTAGAAATATTGTAAAAATTAGGTACAATGCACAGATATCAAGAAAAAATATATAAATAAAATAAAATAAGTAATGAATTATTAAATTAAAAAATATATATAAAATTCTTAAAAAAATTCATTATCTCCAATTTATTTGGACTTTCAACCAATATGTGTGCCTACAAAATCCAATAAATGCCACTATTTATAGTCAATTTAGCAAACATGAGGTGGATTACATGACCATTAAGGATTGGTATCTTCAAGACACATTGTAATGTAAACGGGGGAGAAAGAAAGTGACACATGACAATGTACACTAAGGATAATGAGGACATCTATTCTTAAACAATATATATAATAAGAAAAACTTTTTTACCCACTTTTTTCTCTTCCTTAATTTACTTTTTGACCAAATATCTAACTAAATATTAATTATAAATAGTATATAAATAATTAACTATTGTTATCAATATAGTACATAATTTATCTATCTATAAAAGCCTCAATATGGAGAATTTTTTTATGACACTTTTGTCCATTCATTATAAATAATTTTAAAATTGACTTTTAGATACATATTTTGTGTAATTAATTGGATGAAAAAAGGAATGTATAGAGCTTGGAGATTGGCAATACCGTAGGATGATGAGAGTGGAGCTTTAGTTACATGGTTTGAAGAGTTCAAATTTTCATTCTCTCTCCATCTCTTCAATATTCATGTAGTTACATATCATTGGTGTAATGTTTCATCTTTCCATATCATCATATAATAGTGTGTTTAAGGAAATATTAATACTCATTTTAGGTTTCAGAACACTTTCATATTCTTCATGATTTTCTATTATATATACACCATAAAATGAGGCCTAAACGTACAAATTAGATGAAGAATATAAAGATTGTCAAGAATTTGGAGTGTCGAATGAAGTTTTTGTTTCAATAAGAAGTTTGTTCCAAAACAAAAAAAAAAAAGTTGTTGCTGTTTGAAGATGGAAGCCTCATCCTGTTCTTAAAAGGTTGGTTCATCCTCAAAGACTTTTGCAGTGAAACAAGAAAATTGAGATAGAGAGATTTTTTGGTTTTTGGTTTTTTAAAATTTTAATTTTATATATAGAGAAAGAGAGAATGATGTCTCTCTTTATGCAATCCATTTGAAAAATGTATAGGGTCTCTCTCAACAACATAGATAACTTATTTCTTAAATTAAATGTCCCACTCACAATCAAGCTTTTTAAATTATTCAGCCAATGAGACTAATTGTCATTCATCTTTAAATACTTGACTTCATTACAAATATATATATATATATATATATATATATATATATATTCTTCTTTTCCATTGCAATTTGCAAAGATTACTAGACAAAGAGCATCAAATTGAACAACAATGATCGTGATGACTAAGCTCAGTGACTTACATATTCCATTTCTATTATGCATTTGATCAAATGGAAGAAACCTAATGTGCAAGAGATGGAGAGTTGTTGATGTTATGTGCAAAGAAACAAACAAGATGAAGAAGAATTCAAAATGATAAAATTCTCTGTTATTCAATGGAAAAAATACTGGTTTAATAAGTAGTCTTACATTAACAGAAAAATAGAAAATAAAAGAACAAACTTACTCCACTACTACCTGAAATCAAATGCATAAATATCTCACAAAACTAGGACTTATTAAACAACTAATAACTGATCTTCTAACTTATTACTTATAGACTAATAATTCTCAACAATCCCTCCCTTAAACTCAAAAATTTCAAGACATTCAGTTTATATTAGTAACAGAACAAACTCCTAAGTGGTTTCACAGCTTTAAAAACTGAGAGATTTAGTCATTACATCTGCCACTTTAGTCATTACATCTGCCACTTGAAAACGCACATCTATATGATTCATGCGACCATGCATTACTGAATTTCTTAAAAGTTTAATCGTTGAGCTGCTGTCGCATAAAATAGATGCAGGTTCTTCTTACTTCCAACCTAACTTTGCCAAAACCCTCTTTAACCATATTGCTTGACATGCACATGTTGCAGCAGCAATGAATTCGACTTCTGTAGTGGATAAACTCACATTTGGTTGCTTCTTAGAAGTCCAGGCTACTGCTCCTGAACGTAGAAGAAAAACATATCTTGGAGTGATTTTCCTGTCATCCAAGTCCTCGACATAGTCGTTGTCTGTGTAAGCAACAAGTCCTTCATCTCCCCCTCTCTTGTAGAAAATTCCAAATTCAAATGTACCCTTTAAGTGCCTTAATGCACGTTTAGCAACCTGCAAGTGCATCTCAGTAGGATTTTCCATATACCGACTTATAAGACTCACCACAAACATCATGTCTGGTCGGGTAGCCGTAAGATACATAAGACTTCCTACAACTTGCTTATAATAAGTCTTATCCACTTTAACACCTCCTTCATCCTTCACAAGCTTCAGACCAGGAACAATTGGATTATGAACTGGATTACTTTTATGCATCCCAAATCTCTTTAGTACTTCCAGTGCATACTTATGTTGACTGATAAAGCTTCCATTAGGCTTTTGCAATAGTTCAAGTCCAAGAAAATATTGCAATACTTCATCGACTGTTTGAACTCAACAATCATAAGCTCATCATTACCAGAAACAATAGATCATCGACATATACACTAAAGTTTACCACTTTGCTGTTTTGTCTTTTAACGAACAAAGTAGGCTCATAATTGCATTTTTCAAAACCTGTATTGCTGAAATAAGCTTCCATTCGACTGTACCATGCACGAGTGCCTGCTCAAGTCCGTAGAGCGTCTTTTAAAATTTGTACACCTTCTACTCATTTCCTTTATGAATGTAACCAATTGGTTGCTCCACAAAAACATTCTCACTCAAATCACCATGTAAAAATGCAGACTTCACATCTAGTTGATAGATAACCCACCCTCTTTGTGTTGCATATGCTACAACCAATCTAACAGTTTCTGTGCGTGCGACAGGTGCAAAAACTTCAGTGTAGTCCACTCCATATTCCTATAAATAACCCTTTACAACTAGTTTCGCCTTGTACTTAACCACCTTTCCATTTTCATTAAATTTTGTCTTTTAGACCCATTTCACCCCCACTTTTTTTGCTCCTCCAGGTAATTCAACCAATTTCCCTGTGTTATTTTTCTCTATGGATTCCATTTCCACATCCATTGCTTTTCTCCATTTCTCACTTTTGACAGCTTCATCAAAATGCACCGGATCAAGTTTTGCGGAAATGACCATATGTGTTTCAATATCCTCTTCAGAAAGCCCTTCTTCAGTCACATAATCCCTCGTCCAACTAGGTTGTCTTCTGTTTCTTCCCTCATTCGAGCTAGAAGTACCATCTCCACTTAAAGAGTCCAAAGAAGAACTCTCTTCTCCTACTTGATTGCCAAATTCACTCTCACCTTCCTCTTCTTCTAAATTAGTTTTAGATGCTCTATTTTCATCATCATTCCAATTCAATTCACATTTAATGGTTTTTCATACTTCTAATTCCAATCCCAAAACTTATTTTCCTCAAACACTACATCCCTACTTATTATAATTTTCTGTGAATTTGGATCATAAAGGTGATATGCCTTTGACTCATCACTAACTCCTAACAACACAAATCCCATGCTTTTGTCATCTAACTTAGTTCTCTTCTTATCAGAAATATGAACATGGAAAACACAGCCAAAAATTAGAAAATACTCAACTGAAGGTTTGACTCCAGTTCAAGCTTCTTTTGGGTTTCAGTCTTTGACTGCAAGTGTTGGACTTCGATTAAGAACATGCACTGTCCAGTATACTACTTCAGGCCAGAAGGTCTTTGGAACTTTACTTGAAGAAATAATGCTATGAACCATATACATAATGGTCCTATTCTTGCACTCAGCTACTCCATTTTGTTGTGGTGAATATGTTGTTGTCAACTGTCTTTGTTTGCCATTATCATCACATAATTTTTAAAATTCTTGTGACAAAAACTCTCCTCCTCGATCAGTGCGTAGACTTTTGATAATTAAACCAAATTCTTTCTCAACATGGATTTTGAAATTTTTGAAAGCAATAAATGCCTCTGATTTTTCAACAAGAAAATAAACCTAAGTTTTCCTACTGAAATCATCAATAAAAGTAATTAGGTACCTCTTTCTGCTATTGGAATTAGGATTGAATGGTCCACAAATATCAACATGGATCAATTGAAGAACTTGTGTTGCCCTTCAATTACTTTTCTTTGAAAATGAGGCTCTTTGTTACTTTCCCACCATACAGTCACCACATAGCTTTGAAGGAGACTTCAATTCTGGTAAACAGCTCACCATTTTCTTCTCTTGAAGTGTCTTGAGGCCTTTGTAGCTTAGATGTCTATATCTGTAATGCTAAAGCTTAGAAGAGTCTTTCGTAATTGTGCTAAAACAAGCAAACACAATCAGATGGGATACAACGTGTAATATGAACATTTGATTTGCTGACATCTTTGTATCCATGATCAACCCTTTCTCCGAGCAATACACTTTTGCATTTGTCATTCTGAAACAAGATAGCTAACCCCTTTTCTTGTAACTGTCCAATGCTCAGTAAATTATTGTTCAGCTCTGGCAAATAAAAAACTCTTGTATTTTTTGCACTATACCATCCACTTGCAGTCATACATTTCCTTTTCCAATCACAACCATACTTGTATTGTTCCTAGGTTTCACTGTCTCTGAAAATTTTTCATCAAAGTTAGTGAAATACTTCTTCTTTCCACACATTACTGCATCCTGAATCAGGAAACCAAGTATCTTCTATACCAGCTTCTTCCTCGTTCACAAATGCCATTAATAGCATCTCCTCTTGGGTTTTTACAAAGTCTGCTTCTTTGCTTGAACATTCCCACTAAAAATGCCCAAGCTTATGACATTTGTAGCATTCTACTGTGGATTTATCGAAGCTTTGTCGGCCTCTGCCTCTTCCTCTATTGCCTCCACGACCTCTACCATGCCCACTAAATCAATCTTCGAAATTGACCTTCAATGCATTCTTCATCATAAGATCTCATACGTTGTTCGTGCACAAGCAAGCTACTTTGCAATTCATCAATGGTTAGAGTACTAGTATCCTTAATTCTTCAATGCTGCAAACAGCGTAATTAAACTTGTTGGTCATGGACCTCAAAGTTTTGGCAACCACGCCTCATCTCTCATCGCATCACCACTAGCTTTCATCTTATTGACAATTATGAGTTCGAGCGATATACTCGTTTATCGACCCTCCTACCTTCATGTGAAGAATTTCAAACTCTTTGCGAAGAGCTTGGAGTTGTGCACGTTTAACCCTTGTGTAATGCCCCGAGTTTAGGAATGGAACATGAATGAATAGATGTGATATTGAGGACATGAAAGTAAGGTTAAGAAAGGCTTAAAAAAATGGAAGTTAATACCTATACAAACAAGGTGCACTTTTCTTTTCGACGGCTTAATCATAAGAACTTCCAAAATTAAGCATGCAGCTTGGAACAACTCTATGTTGGATGACCTCCTAAAAAATTTTCACACACGCAAGGACCCATGTTGACACAAGCAATAATGATGTTGTCCGGTCGTAGAGAATGCAGGAAAATGCCAGAGGTGTCAGTTGCTGAATCAGATTCTGAATCCTAGGCAATGCCATGATATTTCTCCTTCATGGAACCCAGATGATCTTTGATGTATTGTTGTTCAGAATTGTCTCCAAAATTGTGCGATCTAATGCCTGAAACAGGTAGTTTTTTGCTTTCAAATCTTTCAATTTCTTATCTTCAATAACCCTTTTTTGCGCATCTGTGGGACCTTCTATTGCATGAGTAATTCCATTATTCACCAACCCCTAGTATTCCATTGAATGCAAAAACTTTTTCCATAAACATCGCCCAATGATCATAATGCCCATAAGCATGCTTACAAGATGTTATATGCAAAGAAACGCACAAGATGGAGGAGAATTCAAAAGGATAAATTTCTCTATTATTCAATCGAAAAAATATTGGTTTAATTAATAGCCTTACAGTAACAGAAAATAGAAAATAAAGGAAAAAACATAATCCTCTAGTAGCTGAAATCAAACGGTTAACTATCCCACAAAACTATGACTTATTACACAAGTAAGATTGATTATGTAATGAGTTGAACTGATATGTATTAACGTTATGATTGATTTGATCTATGGTTTATTATGAATAATATTAAAGCATGATGAATATGTAATTTGAATGAGAATATTGAAGTAAGTTCTGTATGATATGTTTATGACTGATTTGGACAGAGATTGACTGAGATAGAATGTTTGGACTAATGGTAACTATTAACTTTATCTTTTAGGCTGGTATACTCTATGTGTACCGTATCCCTATGGGGTCACCACTTAAGATTATTGATTGTTGACTGTATAGACTTTATTGGCTGATAGGTGTGCCTTCGGGTTCACTTTTATGACTGATATTTGTACCCTCGTGTTCACTTTTATGATTGAATATGTACTTTTATGATTGAATGTGTGCTCCTACGGATCACTAGACTGATATGGCGGGTGTAAGACTTAATAAGAAGTTCATAGTTCACCTCGCAGGCCCAATAGTGGGTCTCTTACTGGGTGTTTTCTATAATCACATTTTTCATGTGTATTTTTCATGTGTATTTTTCAGGTAGAGGTAAAGGAAAATCGGCGAGGGCAAGAAGAACCATGCCATTGGAACTATTATGACATAATGCTTCTGCGACTATGTTACTTTTATGATTTGTTGATTTCAGAAGGATATGAACAATTGAGTTTTTATTTTTAATTTATGAGTTTCTTTATGTTTTACTTAGGGTCCGAACTAAATTAGTTTTAAATTAATTTTTCTTTATGATTTATTTAGAACATTTGATTTTCTACATGGAGATGCTTTATTTATTTATTTCTTTAATAAAATGGTTTAAACTTTGCATGATTGTGGTTTTAAAAATCGTGTTTTTATTTAAGTAACAGTCTTAGCTTAGTTTGAAAAGTTGGGTTGTTACGTTGTGGTTTTCAAATTCAACAAAATTCCAAAAATAAAAATTTATCCTTAAAAAAATACTAAAACAATAATTAGTCAAATAAAAAAATGTAGTTGGTTGTTAACACACACTAACCATTAATATACAACTTTGTTAATCCCTTAGTGCTTCCATTATAATTTTTTTCTTATTATAATCAATATATCTTACTAAAGTGCATTTTTATTTATTTATTTATTTGTCTTGAAGAAGAGAGGAAAAGAAGAAGAAAAATATAGAAGTATGACGATATTAACGGTTTGTGCTATATAGTAACAAAGGAATTCTTTTGTTTTTTAATGTTCAAGAGTATTTTTGAAATTTTTGACAGTTAAATGGTATTTTCAAAAGTTTAGTGTGTGTTAATAATTAAATACATTTTTTAATTTGACTAGTTTTTGTTTAGTATGTTTCAAAGAGATTTTTATTTTAGAATTTTTTAGATTTTGTGGAATTTTATGTTTTAATTTAAAATTTGGGTTGGTGAGAAAATTGGTGTAAAAGTAGATCAATTAGAGTATTTTTTTTATAAAAAAAAACTTTTATTTTTAAATTTAAGGGTATTTATGAAATTTTCAATAGTTTAGTGGTATTTTTTAAACAAAAGTTTAACGATTTTCATTCAAAGCTAGCGAAGAATGTATTTTTGAACCCCTTTTGATAGTTTAAAGGCATTTTTAAGCTTTTGAAAGTTTAGGGGTATTTTTTCTATAACGACTCAACTTTTCAAATTAAGCTAAGGTCATTATTCAAATAAAAACAATATTTTAAAACTTAAAATCATGCAAAATTTAGATCATTTTATCAAAGAAATGAAAATGAAGACAACCTCATGTGAAAATCAAATGTTTAAATAAATAAATAAAATATTTAAAAACAACTTAGTGAAGGTCCCCTAATAAAACCATTAACGAAAACAAGTGTTTAAATAAATCCAATTACTATCTAACACAAAGGTTCATAGCATTAAAAAATCGTAGAAATAAAAATAAATAGTGAAAGCATCAGCCATATCTAGTCCAAATGACACGGTCACGGGTCCCTCTTGTCACTTGTGTTGCCTTTACCTTTGCTTGAAAAATAAAACATAAAAATGTGAGTATATAAAATACACAGTAAGAGATTCACTACTAGGCTCGCTAGATGGACCTATTAACTTCCTATCAGGTATATGTACATCTTATGTCATATCAATCTAATGGTCCCATAGGAGCACACATCAGCCATAAAAGTGAATCCAAGGATACACTTATCAATGAATACAATCAAAATAATCTTTAAGTGGTGATCCCATAGGGACACCATAGGCACAGAATAAAGAAAATTGATAGCAAAAACTAACAGAGACCACCAGTCCAATTCAATACAATCCAGTCAAATACATAGCATGTAAATATAATCCACATTTTCATAATAATCATATAATTATCATAGATCACCCATTTTCATAATAATTTACAGTTTAAAAGCAGTCATATTGCCAACACAAATCAGTCCAACTCAATACATAATCAGTAGAAACAATTTTACTCGTTGTCGAAGATCCGATAGTAAACTTCTTACCTCAAGATTAAGTCTAAGCAGTTAAACTACTTGACTTGAAATATAGTTCCCAAATCAAAGTCCTAAACATAACAAAATTATTAATAATTTTATTCATCAAAATTACCAATCAAAATCCAACTTAAATTCCAATTACTTACCAAATTTACTCCAAATTAAACCAATCATAAAAGTGAATCCAAGGATACACTTATCAATCAATACAATCGAAATAGTCTTTAAGTGGTGATCCCATAGGGACATCGTAGGCACAGGATAAAGAAACCTGATAGCAAAAACTAACAGACACCATCAGTCCAATTCAATACAATCCATTCAAACACATAGCATGTAAATATAATCCACATTTCCATACTAATCACATAATCATCATAGATCACCCATTTTCATAATAATTTACAGTTTAAAAGCAGTCATATTGTCAACACAAATCAGTCCAACTCAACACATAATTAGTAGAAACAATCTTACTCACTGTCGAGGATCCGATAGTAAACTTCTTACCTCAACATTAAGTCTAAGAAATTAAATTACTTTCCTTCAAAATATAATTTCCAAATTAAAGTCCTAAACATAATACAATTATTAATAATTTTATTCGCCAAAATTACCAATCAAAATCTAACTTAAATTCCAATTACTTACCAAATTTACTCCAAATTAAACCAGTCATAAAAATGAATCCAAGGATACACTTATCAGTCAATACAATCAAAATAGTATTTAAGTGGTGATCCCATAGGGACACCGTAGGTACAGGATAAAGAAACCTGATAGCAAAAACTAACAGACACCATCAGTCCAATTCAATCCAATCTAGTCAAATACATAGCATGTAAATATAATCCACATTTTCATACTAATCACATAATCATCATAGATCACCCATTTTCATAATAACTTATAGTCAGTAATCATATTGCCAACCCAAATCAATCCAACTCAACACATAATCAGTAGAAACAATCTTACTCACTGTCGATGATCCAATAGTAAACTTCTTACCTCAAGATTAAGTCTAAGCAATTAAACTACTTGGCTTGAAATATAATTTCCAAATCAAAGTCCTAAACATAACACAACACAGTTATTAATAATTTTATTCGCCAAAATTATCAATCAAAATCCAACTTAAATTCCAATTACTTACCAAAATTACTCCAAACTAAACCCCAAATAATTCACTGATTGACTCCAAATTAAACCCAAAATAATCCATCAATAGCAAAGAACCAAAGAAACAAATTAATTCCTAATGGATACCCAAAAGAAAAATACCAAGAAAACCACCAAAACTCACCCTCTTAACAGTTTCGGTGCATGGCAACGAAACGATGGCATGTGGCAGACAAAAACGAAGCGACAGGGAGGAGAGAAAGCTCGACGACAATGCGTCAACAAAAAGCAATAGAGGCAACAGATGGGCTCATCAACAGCGGTGGCGACAGCCGGGCTGTGGTCGTCGACAATAGTGGGAGCGAAGGGAGGTGGCCAGCAGAAGCAAAGTTCAAAATGAGGGGAGTCTGTGTGGCTATGAAAAAAAAAATAATAAATCTTAAGACCCCTTATTCTCCTTTTTATTTTCCCAAAACAAACACACACACACACACACTAATTTGGGTTATAAGTCCTAATATTCGTGATTTGTGGATGTTAAACTATTCTATTATACAATGAAGATGTGATTGAGGTATTGTTCGATAAATTGTTATTAAATAAATGATTTGCCTCGTTATAAACTCTAAATCTAATAAACTAAGTTTTCTTGACTATAGTATGAATGCTTGAACTTTATGTAGCAACATAAAAAAATGGATCAAGTTCGAGTTGATAGCCTAAATGGTCTATAGTATAAGAATATGGTTGGGCACCTTATTCTAGGAACACTATGAATACGACCAACTTTCTATATAGTATAGATGATGTGTTCCTAAGTTTTTTATGTGGAGACATGTTAGTAGGAGTGTCCTATGTAAAGAGTTTGCATAAGACCAGACCATGAGATAGTCACTTTTACAATATAACATCGTTTACTGTTTAAAACTGACTATTTCAATTTTGATGACCTAGGTAACCCAATATTAATCCTGAGCTAACTATGAAGTCTTGTTTATTTGATATTATCCTTAGATCTGCATGGATGAGGGCAGCTCAACAACGCTAACCTAATAGATCTTCCATTTCAGGGGTCAGACTGGGTAGATAGTTGAGGACATAGCGTACTAGACATAATTTACTCCTACCTACTTCTATGGATAGTAGAGAGGATGTTCCCTTAAATGCTGACTTTATGACTTGAACAAGGGGCTCCACCCTCTCACTTGCCCTAGAGAAACTAAGTTTAGTGGTAAGACCATAAACCAATTGTTCATTAGAGTGAGTGTGACTTAAGGAACAACATATAATTTCAGAGGTAAAACGATATTTTGATCCAACCCAAATTACGAACAACGTGTGAATGATCGACTTACTAATCATGGTTATATCAAGTGAAAACAAATATATCTACAGTAAGGAGAGTGCATCTACAGGATATAGTGGATTATATCTTACCTAGCATATAAGACGAAATTCACTATTCTTCTTGTTGTTTGGTATATTATATCAAATGGTTGAGATATGCTTGATTGTTTGAGAGATTTTTTATGTTTTTCTAACTGGACTTGAATGGGTTGTAGCATAGTATAGTTGGATTGTTTGGGAGTTTTTTTATGTTTTGCTCTTATTTCTATTTTTCTGTCAATGTGTATTTAAATTGATTGATGCTTGTTACAACTTTGTGTTCTCAATCTTCTGTTTTATCACTCTCAACTCGTGCCTTGTTGAAATCTAATCAAATAACCTTTTCTTTAAGTAGATTGATTTAACTTAGTTTAGTTGGATTCTTCAACATTTTATTCTATCATTCTCAACTTGTGCCCCAACTTGCGTTAGTACATATTTACTTGGTTGAATTCTTGGTCTTGTTGATTTATATTTTAGTTCACAGTACCTCACGAGTGTCATGTTTGAAAGAAAGCACTAATTTGCTTAATTTCTCTCATACATTTCTCCCCCTTGCAACAATGTCAAAGGCAAGATATGTTAAGTGCGACGTTTCGGCTAATGACTATATTTGAGTCTCATTGGTGATGATGTTAAGAGGAACATGTTCTCTCCTTCCACTTTTGTTGTGTTATTTAAATTGAAATGTTTAAGTTTTATCATCAAAGGGTGGACATGATTTATCATCAAATTGTTATCATGTGAATATGGCATTGATATGTATAACCTTGGTTCAATATTAGGCATTGGCTATATGAATTACAACTTGCAATCTTTAGCGTAGTAAAGTTGAAAAGGTCCATTGTTTTCACTTTTGAAATTAGTTTCTATTATGCAATTAATGTGTATTTAAATAGATAGACACTTGTTCCAACTTTGTGTGTGAATGTTTTGACGGTCTATAAATTCATTCTATAACTTGTTGGTTTGAAAGTTAGTTTCAAGTCTACTAGTTTTCTTCTTCCTAAAATGTTCAATCACACATCTCTATTTTTCTTCCAAACCTCCAAATTAAATTAAATTAACATCCATAATCCACATAAACTTAAATAACCACTCAATTCAAGATAATTAATTCACTACAAGAAAAGCCATGTACAATGACACTTTTGAACAATGAAAATGAGAGGAAGGAAGAAAAAAAGTGTCGTGTTTTCCAAAAAACGCGTTTTGGCAGAAAATGACAGAACTTTTTGGATTTTTGAAAATTCGTGACGTTTTTTTCGTGTCACGAACAGACGACGCAAAAAACGTGTCGTTTTTTCCATTAATTTTTTAACCTTTTGCCCTAACATTAAAAAAAATCTCACGTCCAATTCTTTTCTCTCCTTCTGTTCGAAACTATTTTCTTCTTTCGCCCGACCCCTCAACTTCTCTGTGTTCACCATCTGCCAGGCCCACCGTTGGAGTTCCACGAACTCCGACACGAAGTTTTAAAGTTTGGCATCGCTTCAACGCGTGAGTTTGTCTGCCTTCGTCTCCATCAAGAACCATGCAAAAGCTATGTTGTCGTGTAATATTAGAGGCCACAATCCGTCCGCCCACTTTGGATTTCTTTGCTTTCTTTGCATTATTCACACTCAATTCATCTTGGCAAACTAGGTAGCTAAATCTATTAAACGTTTGTGTCCAAAAAACATGTCCAACACTTTGTCTCATCACATAGGTTACAATGTCTTTGATGAAATGCCTCAATGAAATATTTTGTTGTTTTTTCTTTGATTTTTGCTTGTTCTAATAGAAAATCGAACCTTGAACCATGTAGTATAATTTTTTTTCATAAACCATGGATTTGAATTATATGATGTTTATGGAAATGATTGCACGTGTGAAACATTGACATTTTTGTATAATACTAGTTTCAATTTTCTGAACTGTATTGACGTTTTGAGAATAGACACCCTATTTCTTGCCCAATTGCATTGAAGTCTGAAGTGCGTCAAATTATGCCTTGTTAGATTTTATTATACTAATGTTAATTGCTATAGACGCACTCTTTACTCGTTCGATGTATTTGTATGAATTGTTTTCAACCAGTAAGTTTGTTTATGGCTATGCACTTGCTAAATTATTACTTTTGTACTAAGGTTTAAAGTCATGTCAATCCTATTATTAAACTAGTATACTTATTAATTAAGTAAAAACTCTCATCCTCATCTTGGTAACATTGACCGAATTGGTTTATCAATGCGTCACTATGTTTGGGTTGTCAGTTTAGTTTAAGGGACTGGTGTTTGTTGTAAACAGGTGTGTAAAACAGCTATCTAGGAAGTATTTTTTTTACAATGGACAAATCATGGATGATGAAGAATAGGATGTCTATGAAGTATGAAGTAGGAGTTGAAACTTGTATTGAATTTGGTTTACGTAATGTCAACGGTTCCAATTCAATGCCTTAAAGAAGCATGTGGTTGTTTTTTCTTTGATTTTTGTTTGTTCCAATTAGAAAATCGAACCTTCAACTAGATTCCATTATTTTTTATTCTTAAACTATGGATTTGTAATATATCATGTTTGTTCCAATTAGCTAGCTTACAATGTGTTTGATGAAATGCCTCCTTGAAGCATTTGGTTGATTTTTCTTTAATTTTTGTTTGTTCAAATTAGGAAATCGAGGGCAAAGGAGATTCCATGGTTGTGGGATGAAATTTTGAGAAAAAGAGAAGGAAATATGATGTATAAGAAGAAAATATGAAGTGTAGAGAAAAATATGTCTCAAAGGAGTTTCTGGTGTTTATTTGTTATGTTTAATTATATGTGTTTAGTATTAGGTTTTATTACTTTGACAAATGTTGTGCTTCTTTCATAAGTCTCTTTTGATAATTAAAAATTGACTTAAACAATTTTAGTTCTTTTAGTTTCTTCTCTTAGTTTTGATATGCTTACAAACTTGAGTTGATAAGTTTGTTTATGGTTTAAATTGAGTTGTATTGTAATTGCATGACAGTTATAGCATAAATAAACTATATATATATAAACTTGAAACTTTAGTTTGTTGTAAAATGTTGAATTAAGTTTCATTAGTCTTTTATCTTTGCTTTGATAAGCTTTACAAACTTGGGTTGATAAGTTCTTTATAGTTTGTTGATTAGTATTGAACACATTTTGCTTCTTTTAGCTAGTGTTATTAATGTACCAAAACTTCATTTGTTTGTTGCATAATACAGTAGTTCAACTCTTATTAAACTTTGTTTGGATACGTAATTTGTTTATGCTAGATTTTTATTTTGTTCCATAGGTTTTGTTTGTCAGACTCAAGTTTGATGTGTAATGTTAAATTTTGATTTCCATGGAGTTAAAAAGAAAATAAGAATATTGCATTAAATAGTTAGATAAGGTATATAGCATATATTTGTTGTTATGCAAAGTACTATTTATATTGTTGGAAAAGATCAATAAAAATCACTTCGTGCTTTCCATACCTTTTGTAGGAATTTTTGTTATGCAAACTACTTTTAAAGGAATTTTGTTATGCAAACTTTTGTATGAATTATTTATCTAACTAGGTACCTAAGTAACATTGAAGAAGTTTGTGAGTTTTCTTTTTAGTTTGTTTTGAGATTTAAATTGTCACTTTGAGTTACATGTTTGGCACTGATAATTGAAGTAAAATTATATTTCTCTCTTTTTAGGCTAGGGATAGAAGAACCTCAAGGCTGTTCTCTTACATAATGTGTTCTTCAAGACGTAGAATGAAGTACTTTTGGTATTTTTTGTTAACTTTTGAAAGTTCATTTACTCACATTTTACTGTAGGAATTTTTTAAAGAAAGACTTTTTTGTTCTGATGGAACCGATTTAATGGTGGCCAATAGGTATGTGTTACACTTTTCATGTTATTCTACTTTAGAAATGATTGAAAATGTGTATTTTGCTAATTGTGCAGAAGGGGTAGTTCTGATGATGGCAATATTGTGATTCGGAATAAGGTAGTCCATAATATAGTTGGTGTCACACACATACAACTTCAGGTACTTTTACAATTTTGCATAGTTTTTGTCATTATCTTCACTTCATGTTGTTCTACGAAGGAGTAGTTTACTACTTATTAGTAACTATCGCTTTATCATAAGTGATATATGATTGATATATGCTACATAAAATTTCTTGCTTGTAGATGATATATAATGCAAACCAGATTATAGTTTATTTCACTAAATACTTTCTTTTAAAATTTTCTTAATGAGAAATAATTTAGGTTGGAGAATTTCAGATGCATATATCAGGAGTGGACTAGAGCAAACATTCCTTATTGGTAGGAGTCATTTCTTAGCAGCCAAGGAAGCTGAGTTTCTTGGGCTACTTGGAGCAACAATATTGTTGGATCGAGGTGCATTCATATTTCTATCTACTAATGGATTCATATTTCCATTTACTAACGTCAATTGGTTTGTTGGGACATGATCATTGTGCTCATGTTGCATCTACTCAACGTTATTGTACTTAAAGAGTTTAGGTAATTTGATGTTTGTACATGGGCTCTCTTTTCGCTGTTATTTGTAAATGTTTAATTGGTCTACCGATGCTTAAAGGTTTTCTAATTGGTTCTGATTGGTTCTTGAATGTTTTCTCAGCACATACCTGTAACGCCCCGGAGTTTTCAACCATAACCCAAGGTCGTTATTTACGTAAAAACCATTAAATCCATTTTTAAGAGACGAAAACAAAACAAAATAAATACTTTAATTTAAATCTAAGTAAAGTAACAAAGGGTTTCCAAACGTTTAAATCAAACTAATAATGAAAAAGATAAGAAAAGAACCTAGACGGGA
>JBBPDJ010015173.1:0-26535 GCA_037974625.1 Cucumis cinereus | reverse complement strand
CAGAGACTGCACCTAAAGTAAGTTTTTCTTCTCTGTAATTTTATCTAAAAAGCATGCTTAGCCTCAGTAAACTGTTTTTGTATTTTTTCCAATGTATGATATTTTAAATTTTCTCAAAATAAAATTGAGAACGTTCTGTGTTTCTTCCGCTGCAATGGGTTTTTATCCCATCAGTTCTGACTTTTCCTTTTTTTTTCTTGACTATCTCTTGAATAAAATATTTATTCTCTTTTGACACTCGCCGCCCACTAAACACGTATGTGTTCTTCGTGATGATTTCTACGCTTAGTGGGTCTCAGACACGTTATGAAAGTCATGCATAGCGTTGGATTCTTGGTGCAAACTCTGCTACACGATGGATTGTTTGTATTCTCAACGCCTCTTGAAAGTCTCGGTATACTTGAAGTGATCTTTCCTTTGTCAATTCTTAACATTGCTTTTGATTAGACATTGAGAAGTCTTCAAGTAATTTGATCCATCTTTTGTAAGATTCATGCGATGAACACCACCAAGAGATCATAGTTTGCTAATAACATCGCATTGTAAACATTGAACGCATTGCAAGCACAAAGCATAATTTCTAACTGTATTTGATTGTGTTTTCCAATGCGTTTCTCATAATAATCTTAAATAAGGAAGCATAATAACACATATTTCTACACGCTATCATTTTGCAAAGAAAAAGGAAATAATCTCAGACGAATAGCATCATTTGAAACCTCATTTAATTTTACCGTGCCACAAATTTTCAAGAATTCTCGAAGGTCTTCATGTGGATCCTCATTTGGTGTTTCCCTAAATGCCCTCTCTTATGCCATTTGAATTAAACAAGGCTTAAGCTTGAAGTTGTTTGCATTTATTGGAGTCTCCACAATTTTAGGTTATGATACAAGAACAACCGACTGAAAATAATCTTTAATTTCCTTTGCATTCACTTGTTCCCATGGTTACAAATTTAACTATAGGATTTCTCCTGATGTTTCTCAAATTCCGTTCAATTGCCAGATCAATAGACACCATGTTAGATTGACGTTCTCGTCACATACACTAAAAACGTCAAACAAAATTAAGAAAGAAAAACATAACCCAAATTAAAACAAGGTTTGTTTTCACAATATTAAACAAGTTATCTATTTCCAATCTCCGACAATGACGCCAAAAACGTGATGTCCACACAAGCGTATGTATCCATGTAATCATCCACACTAAGGGTATCGTCCTCACAAATTGGTATCAAGAGACAATGAAAAGCTATTGTACAAAATTCATCTATTTCATTTGGAGAAATCAATACCAGTTGTTGTTGCATAAACTAAAAGAATTACTAAAGCAATTAAATCTATTCAATGGAGAAACGAATCCAAGGTATCGTTCTATCACAAAATTCTTGATTGGTATTGACTACTGAATCGATTTACATGTTAATGGATATAGAAGTCTAATATCACGATCACCTTTGTCAAGCGTAACCTATTCTAACATGCATGATTCAAAGTAAATTTCTTTCTAGTGCTTACACCCATGCGACATTAAGATTCTTTGTCATCAACCCCTATTATCGTTAATTTATTTTTATACATTAACAAACAATAATCCAATTCTTTAGATCCAGTTAAACCACTCTTTCTCAAGTAGAAGATTCAACCTAACATACAATTGCCTATAGGTCACATAACCAGTTGATTAAGCACAAAAGAATAGAAATTCAATTATCATAAATCAATTCATAAACCCAGTACTCAATTCAAAGTATCCCGCAACATTGAACAACACCCTAGAAATTAAGGCTTAGCTACTCATGTTCAGCAAGACCAAAGTTCTAGAGCATGATTGCATGTTGAGTACAAGTAAGAAAGAATATAATATGAAGATGTGAATAGAATAGGAAGATCTCCTTTCACCATCACCGTGCCATGATCTAGTCCTTCAAACCTTTGTTCTTGAGTTTTGGATCGCTTTTCGATGATGTCTTTTCTCAGGATAAGTTTCCCTCTTCTCTTAGTTGTAAACCTTACGACTTTCTCCCTCCCTTTTGCTAACGGCGAGGGTTTTAAAAAAAACTGTCGAAGTGCCACGACCTTCTAGGGAGGCGGCACGACGCGGTGCTAATATCACACACACAAATTGATCAGAGTGCAGTGACACTTCCAAAAAATCATGCTCTTGAGAAAAAAACACCAAGCGAGTGTCATCCAGGCATCACTGCGCTAAACCTTAAACCCTAAACCATGTGCCTCTCCAAAACTCCCTCTTTTATCCCATGTTCTTACTCCAATCCACATGGTTGGCTCTAGAACACTTGAACTAGATGTTGTTGCTCCAATTTCCATTCAATGAGTTCCAATTTTCTCTTGTGATTCAAATTCCTGAAAAGAACTAATTTAAACACATTCAATTACGCAAACTAGCACTATAAACTCCGAATTGAAAAGTAGGAAAGTCACTTTTTAAATGCTTTTCATCGACCAACGACAAATCACCTAAACACGATTATTGAAAGTTGGCCGAAGACGATCACCATAAACGTTCGTCAAAAGTTGGTCGAGGATGATTGTCGAAAAGCGGACACCAGAGGTTGGTTGGTAGATTTTGTCAGAAAAACAGTAGTCAAAGGTTGGCCAACGACCATTGCTAGAAAATGGTCACCGAACGCTGGTCGATGGTGGTCATTAAGAAAAGTCATTGGAAGTTGGTTAGTGACATTTGCCACAAACGGTAGCCAAAAATTGACCGACGGAGGTCCTTGGAGAATTTTAATAAATATCTAATTTTATTAATTTATTTTTAATAACTTTTAATAATTTTGTGCATAAATTTCTTTTTAAGTTCGTAACAATATGAGTGTTTCAAAATTTCAATATTATGACAAACATGTTGGAGGTGATTCTTAGTCAATCACCAAATGAAACAACTTTTATTTTCTTGCCAAACATGATTATTTTAGAAGAAAGTAGTTTTGATAATGGAAAAAGTGATTTTAGGTGCCAAAAGTAGTCCCAAACACACTCTTCAGGTCTGCTGTTAGATATTGCCTCCATCTTAGAAAGACCATTAAGACCATTAAGAACATTATGCAAAAATAGACCCAGCCCAAATATCCATGTTTAGGCAAACCTACTCTAGTTCTCTCCTAGACACTGATATCATTTTTAAATGGTCAATTGATCCACTATATTCTTTTAAGGAGGCTAACAAGAAGAGTAATATTATAGGTTTTAATCTTTTTGCAAAGACAGCTTCGTTTAATAAAAATGAGTAATCTCATTATTGGACTTATATACTAAAAGTGTCATGTAAGAGATGATTCGTAGTGACGATAACTTAAGCCGAGGTATCTAATGGACTAAACTATGACGAAATAGATTTTGGAAAATTATTTTTCCCTATTGTGTTTGATAGGGTGTTGGTGCAAGTACTGGAAGAAACAATTAGGTGATTTAATGTTTGGTCGCCTAAGTCAGAAAACGTCTGAAACTTGATCGCTTGGTTAGTTAGTCGCCTGGATGGTGGACGCCTAGACTGGTGGATTTCTAAATGGTGGAAACCTAGACTGGTGGACGCTTAGACAATGGATGTCTAGACAGAACGTTTAGACTGAACTTTTAGTTGTAAAACAAAAAATTGTCAAATGAAGGTTGAGTCGCAGATTACGCTCAAGACGTTTTGCAGCTCTGCTAGGGGTGCAAACAATTCTTGATTTGTCACGTCATCCCCAAGATAAAACAACCAAAATACTCGATCGAAGCTACACCGAATCCAATCGAAAAACTAACACTTCATAATGAATTTGCTCGGAAACTAAAAAAGGAAGAAAAAATTCTTTAGAGAGAATTGGGTAAGAAGATATGATTTCAGATAATCCAAATGAGAGGAGAAGGAAGACTATATATAGCTTTGAGATTTATAACATCTCGATAGTCATAAGAGCATTAATGCTTCTACAACGCTTCAACAGTCATGGTCATAATGCTTGAACAACTAGTAAAATATAACCCCTCAACACATTCAATGATGCCTCAACGCATCACAAACTCAACACGTTGCAAGTCTTAATGCATTACGATCTCAACGTCTCACTTCAATGCGTTCAACGCCTCGCCTTTCAATGCTTAGTGAAAAAATAATTTTATTGATTAAAAAATAAAAGTAAAATAAATATTTAATAAAAAAAATAATATTATTATTCCTCACATCACCTCACCACGCCATGCCTCGCCCATCTATTGGACTATGGTGGCGCACGTGTGGAGATATCAACAAATCTACATTTGTCTATCTCCTCACCTCCTCTAAAACATGGGTACCTCTTGGGGCCCAAACCCACAACATAAGTTAGGGGTATATAAAAGAGCTTCCACTTTGCTTTCTTAACAATGTGAAAATACAAAGTCGGAATAAAATATTAATATCTATTTTTCAAGCAAGTTTACAAATTTTTCATCAACAATTTCCCACTTGAAATTTTTTTACTAACAGTCCCCCACTTTAAAATTTTTAAAAATATTTTCACCGAGCATTGTCAATCTAATAATACTATGCATAAGCAAAGGTGTCTGTCGACTTGAACCTTTACGTAGTGAAGATGATTTAGAATGCGATAGAGTAACTCTTGGTTTTGAACTCTATCTCTAACAACATCTTACACACAACATCTTTCAAGTGTAGTTCGTTAAGCCTGTACTTTAAGGTCTAGCACGTCTATCCTAGTTTAGTAGATGCTCTAGAGAATTTGTCTAAAATTTCATAAGTAGCGGATCACACTTTCACATCCACAAATGTGTCTATGAAGAGTACTCTTGTAGCTAGGTACTCCACTTGACATCAGGAATTGATCTTATTAAGAACAAAGTTCAACATTTTCATTCGCTTCAGGATACCATGCTAATAGTCAAGGTCATAAAAAGGGAACTCCTAATTATTCTAGCATGATTCTCTCTCTATCACTTGTGATCAGTTATTAACCTTTGAACTTGTTTCTTGGGATCTTTAGTCTACAAGTTGGGTTTACCTCAAGATTGATTCATTTTTCTATAGGCTTTAGTCTCATTCTTTCTGAGGTTTTAAAAACCTTCTCTCTAGCTAGTCCTTTCGTCAAAGGATCTGCCAAGTTTTCATCAACTCATACATGATCCACTAACTGCACTAGTAGTGAGAAACTCTCTAATGATACTGTGCTTACGACATATTTGTCGTATACTGCTGTTGTAATCACGATTATGAACTTTTGCAATTGTTGCAGTACTATCAAAATTGATTAATATGGCTGGTATCAGTTTATCCCATATAGGAATTTCAAATAACAAGCTTCGAAGCCAACTTGCTTCTTCACTAACGGCGCAAAAATAATATGTTTCTTGGATTTTCAAGCAACAACCCCACTTGCTATATTGAAGATATAGCCATTAGCAGCCATAGAGTCATTTGAGATGGAGTTCCAATACGCATCGTTGTAACCTTCTAGGACAACGGAAAACTTCTAGGACAGCGGGAAACTGTTCTTTAATTATCTCATGACTCTTTCTACAACATTTCAATACTCCTACAACGTATGTTATGTCTGGTCTAGTGTAGTCTGCAGCATATCTAGATTGTCGATAATGCTCGTTTACTGAGATTAGTTAACACTGTCAGTGTTCTTGAACAACTTTACACTAGAAATGGTATGGAGTACATGTTGGTTTACTATCAAAGTAATTATACTTCTTTAGAATCTTTTCAATATAGTGAGATTGATTCAAATAATTTTCTTTTCATATCTAGTGATTTTTATGTCTAAGATTACATTAGTTTCTCTTTAGTTTTCATGTTAAAATTTGAACTCAAAATTGATTTTACATCATTTATGATGTGGGAGTTTGATTCAAAGATTAACATATCATCTTCGTATAAGTATATAATAGTGCATAGCCTATTTCAGACTTATAGTAGGTGCATTTGTCACTTTCATTAACTTTGAATTCTTTAGAAAAGATAAGATTATCAAATTTCTCATGCCATTGTTTAGGAGCTTGTTTCAATCCATAGACAAATTTATCTAATTTACAAACTTTATTTCTTGACTATGAAATATGACACCTTCAGGTTGTTCCATATAAATCTCTTCTTCTAATTCACCGTTTAGGAAAGCGGTCTTGACATCCATTTGATGTACTAAGAGATTATTAGGAGCTGTTATAGAAATTAACACTCTAATTGAGGTGATCCTAGTCACTGGGAGAGGGTATCAAAGAAATCTATGTTTTCTCTTTGTCTAAAATCTTTAGCTACAAGTCTGGTCTTGTACATGTCTACTGTTCCCTCAGGTTTGAGTTTCTTCCTTAGTACCCATTTGCATCCTATTGCTTTGCAACCAGGAGGTAGGTCTACTAAATGCTAAGTTCTATTTGACTCAAGAGAATCTTCATCGTTAATAGCTTTTTGCCATAAGTTGACATCTACTGAGGATAAGGCTTCTGTTAGATCTTTAGGGTCTTCCTCTACATTGTAGGTTTCGAAATCATCTCCAAAGTCTTTAATGGTTCAAATTCTCTTGCTTCTTCTAGGCTTAGGATCTACTCCCTCAGTTAAAGTTTGAGTTGTAACTAAAGATAGACTACTAGAATTTGAGTCCCCACTAGTTAGACGATCAAAGCTCAAGCTTCCACTATTTCTTGATTTAAAAGAAAAATTTATTCTCAAAGAAATCAACATAATTTGATTCTACAATCACTTGATTTACTAGAGCATAGAACCTATAGGCTTTACTATTGATTGCATATCTGATAAAGACACAGTTATAGGCTCTACTAGCAAGCTTTCTTCTTTTAGGATCTGAAATTCTAACAAAGCTAGACACCCCCAAGTTGTGAAATATGACAAGTTTAGTTTCTTATTCTTAAAGACTTCGTAAGGTGAAGTTGTATTCTTAGACTTTGGAATTCTATTAAGAACATAACACAAAGTTTGAATAATTTCACCCCACCAATATGATGCAGTTTCTGAATCAAGTAAAATAGCAACTACTAATTCACATAGAGTTCTATTTTTGCTTTCGGCTTTACCGTTCATTTCAGGAGAATATGGTGCTGTCTTTTCACGGAATATTCTATGTGTGTTATAGAAGTTGTTAAAAGCAACTGAATCATATTCAGTTTCTCTATCACTACGAAGTCTCTTAATTTTTCGATTAAACTGATTTTCTATTTCAGTTACGAACAACTGAAACGTGTCAAAAGAATGACTTTTATTTTTCAGCAGATAAATAAAAGTTTAATCAAAACAATCATTAATAAAAGTTATAAAATATCTTTTACTGTTCCTAATCAAGAGACCATCAAATTCACAAAGTCTGAATTTACTAAATTGTAACGCCCCGAATTTTCAACCTTGACCCGAGGTCGTTACTTAAATAAGAACTTATAATCTTAATAGTAAAAATAAAACAGTTTAACCGTAAAAATGCCAAAATATCGTAAGCGGAAGCAAAAGGTCTCCTGGTCCTTCCCTATATGGTTACTGGTTCTTCTTGTCTGTCGTCGGTTTCCTCATACTTGCCTGAAAAATAAATATGAAAAGGGTGAGTATAAAAATACCTAGTAAGGAACCCACTACTTGGCCCACTAGGTTAACTGTTAACTTCCTATTAAAATGTACTCTACAATCTTAGTCCTAAAGGCAGCTAACGTCCTACATACCGAGTACATGGCTAATAGATAAAGTTAACAGCTACCATAGTTCCAAAGTATACAATCTTAGTCCAAAACATTCATAAACATACATATGAAGTTTAGTTCAGAAATGAGAACCACAAACACCTCACACCTTTATCATGTTTTACTGTTAATCCATAGCAAACCACAAAGACATATCACCACACAACTTCATTGATTTGTCCATAGCAATCTGTCCTAACAGATCATCACATAGCCATTCAGTTCATCTCAACATAGATAACCCATCACTAACAGCTAACTCGGGAGTTAGTCCATTCAGTTAACTCAACCCATAACGATCACCAGCAATTAACTAAAGCTTTTAGTTAACTCACCATATAATTCAGTATCAAGCACTTCATCAACTAACCAAACATGTCATGTAAGCGTTCCACACCGTTAAGCTTGACATACGAATTATGCATTGATACTTAATCACCCGCTTATCACATAAAGTATCTTAAACATCCAGTTTGTCATAAGTATATTGTTAGGTCCACTAGGTGACCATTAACTCTCTCTAATGACTTGTACTTTACGACACACAGTCAGGTGGTTGAGTAAGGACAGACATGTCGGAACAATACGCCACACAGGCTTGTTAACCGACCTTGTCAGAGCAATACGCCACATAGGCTTGCTATCAGAACAGATATGTCGGAACAATTCGCCACACAGGCTTGTAACTGACCTTTAGAAACAAATACGCCACACAGGCTTGTTAACTGGCCCTGTCAAAGCAAGACGCCGCACAGGCTTGCTATCTGACTCATCGTTCTACCACCGAGTACAAAATTCATTAGGTAAAGTTAACAGAAACCAAATCCAATAAACCAAATCTATAACATAGTGATCAGAATAACCAATAAATTCTCATGCAGCAGATAACTCAGATCAGTAGTATGACGGGTCATGCATAATCCATACATAATCTATTAAAAAACCTGAAGTTAACACCACAATGTAGGCACACTAACCATCTTCCACACCTTATTCACCAAAGGCGTGGATTCAGTAGAAGTATTCCTTACACATCATATTTTAATTAATAATTTTCCATAAGAATTATTGATTAAAATACTTTAAACCTGTTACCTAATCAGTCTATACAACATATCACCGCATCAAGTAACTCAAATGTCACATAAATAATTTCATTAATATTCTTATCGAGGAACCAATAGTAAGTCCCTTACACATCCAATTTTAATTAATAATTTCCCATAAAATTTATTAATTAAAAGAACTCAAACTCGTTACCTAATCAGTCGATTCATTTATCACATAATCCCACAACTCAGATGTCACATAAATAATTTCATAAATATTCTTATTACTTATCGAGGAACCAGTAGTAAGTCCCTTACCTCAAAGTGTCGTCAATACTTTTGCTTGAGTTTCTCCCTCAAATTGATCCTATACAATATTTAATTAATAATTTTCCATAAAATTATTAATTAATTTTAACTTTAATTCTTCGATAAAATACTTTAAACTTACCAATTGGTTGCCGAATTCCAATCTAATTCGTAGAGAGAACCCTACGAATTAATTCCAAATGATTGCTCCAAATAAAATCTATACATAACAATTTAATTAACAATTTTTCCATAAAAATTATTAATCAAATTTACCCTTCAAAGTAGTTCTTTAATCTTACTGATTCGTTGTCGACGCTACAATTAATTCGTAGGTGAAACCCTACAAATTAATTCTAGCCATAACTCCAAAAGAACCTTCAATTAACCAAGAATAATTCTCAAATTAATTCTCAATTAACTTTATTGGGTATTCAAAAATTCAAAATAAATACACAATACTTTACCTATATAACTAACGGCGGCGACCGTGAGCGACAACGGACAAATCAAATCTGGAAGATTAAATCGAATCGGCGAACGGAGAGGCGTAACGGTTGAGTGGAGCATATGCCAAAAACCGGCAAAAAAAAAAGAAAAAAAAAGAGGGAAGGTGGGGGCGGCGTGAGAGAAAATGAAGAAAGTTTTAAAAATTTATACTTGCACGCATTCTAAGATACCCTAAATTAATAAATAATAATATTAATTTATAAATAGTAATATTATTATTTTATTAATAAATAATAATAATATTTTATTATTATTATTATTATCTTTTTCCAAATTCCACCAAATCAAATATTTTTTTTTCAAAATCAAATAAATCTTTTCCTTTTCCTATTCCAAATTAATCAAATGTTCCTATCTCCTCTCTCAATTATCTTTTAACCAAAAATAATTAAATATATATACCCATATATATATTTAATTTCTTAACCAAAATAATTAACATCCCAAAACAAATTAGATCCCAAAATAAGTTCAACTTATTATTTTAAGATAATTAACCTAAAATTATCTCAAATTTTTGGTATGTTACAATCTTCTTCTATATTATAGGTTTCGAAGTCCTCTCCAAAGTCTTTAAGGGTTCGCATTCTCTTGCTTTTTCTAGACTCAGGTTATACTTCATCACTTGAAATTTGAGTTCTAGCTAGAGGTAGACTACTGAAACTTGAGCCCCCACTAGTTTGACTACTAGAGATTAAGCCTCCACTAGTTCTAGATTTAAAAGAAAAAAGAAGTTTGCGTCGTTTGATTCTATGATTACCTGGTTTACTAAATGATAGAATCTATAGGCTTTACTGTTAATTGCACATCCAATGAAGATGCACTCATAGGCTCTACTAGCAAGCTTTTTTCTTTTAGGATCTGGAATTCTAACAAAGGCTAGACATCCCCAAGTTCTAAAGTAAGACATGTTTTGTTTTTTATCCTTAAAGACTTCGTAGTGTGATGTTGTGTTTTTAGATTTTGGAATCCTATTAAGGACATAACACACTGTTTGAATAATTTCACCCCACCAGTATGATGCAGCTCCTGAATCAAGTAAAATAGCAACTACTAATTCAGATAGAGTTCTATGTTTCCTTTTGGCTTTACCGTTCATTTCAAAAGAATAGGGTGTTGTCTTTTCATGTATTATTCCATGTGTGTTATAAAAGTTACTAAATTCAACTGAATCATATTCAGTTCCTCTATCACTACGAATTCTTTTAATTTTTCGATTAAACTTATTTTCTATTTTAGCTACGAAAACCTTAAATGCGTCAAGACATCACTTTTATTTTTCAAAAGATAAATAAAAGTAAAGTCGGAACAGTCATGAATAACGGTTATAAAGTATCTTTTACTGTTTCTAGTCAAGACCCCATCAAATTCGCATAAATCAAAATGAATTAAATCTAGAGGCTCAGAATTCCTAATTACAGATTTATGCGAGGTTTTTGTTATTTTGGCTTGACTACAATGTTCACATTTATCAAAATCTTTTATTGATAAATTTGAAATCATGTTCAACCTACACATGTTGCTAATTATTCATTTATTAACATGACAGAGCCTAGCATGCCAAGTATTAAAGGAAGACAACACGTAAGCAGCAAAATTTGTTTTATTGGAATCAAGGTTTAATTTGAACATGTCATCTGTTGCATAACCCTTCCCCACAAAGACATTATTTTTTGTAAGAGTAAATAAATCTGATCCTATAGTCTAAGTGAAGCCCGCCTTGTTGAGAAGATAGCCCGAGACTAAATTCTTTCTTATCTCTGAAGTGTGCAGAACCTCCTTCAGTATGACCGTTTTGCCAGAGGTGAACTTCAATTCCACTTCGCCGATCCTAGCAACTTTTGTTGTGTGGTGGTCCCCCAGAAGAATTTTTCCATCCTTAGTTTCATTATAAATTTTAAACAAACTAAGGTCGTTACAGACATGGCGTGTGGCAATAGTGTCTGGCCACCAACCTTCAAAACCCCCGACCACATTTATTTCTGTGATCATGGCACAAAGTTCTGCCTCTGTCAGATTCGCCTGCGCAGCAGGATGATTCCTGTTCCTACAGTTTCTAGCTAGATGCCTAGGTTTATTACAACTATAATAAACAATTTGTACCGTACTTCCGGACTGGGGTTTTTGATTCTTCTTGTTTTTCTTGTTGTTGGAACCTCTGTTTTGGACTTTCATTTTAACCCCTTTGGGCTTCAGAATGTCGGTGGAATTCTTTTTCACGACAACATTCACCTCCTCTTTCTGATCATGTTTTCGGGTTTCCTCCTCAATCCTCAAGCGCGTTATCAGACTCTTCAGGGAGAACTCTTTCGTCTTGTGTCTCAGGGTGTTCTTAAATTCCTTCCACAGAGGAGGTAATTTATCAATAATAACGACAACTTGAAATTGTTCGTCTAGAGTCATACCTTCACTTATTATCTCGTGAGTGATCTTCTGTATTTCGTGGGATTAGCTTCTATAGATTTGTCGTCTGTCATCTGGTATCGCAAGTATCTGCTGACGGCATACTTCTTAGACCCAGCCTCTTTAGTGTTGTATTTCTTTTGTAGTGCATCCCATACTTATTTCGTTGTGGATTTGGTACTGTAATAATCATAGAGCTCGTTAGTCAAACCGTTTAAGATAAGATTCTTACAGAAGCACTAAGGTTCTACTGGATTGGATCTGTCTTAGACAACTCGAGCTTTTTTCTGTTGCATGTAGCGACTACTTTCTTGAGAGTTAAGAAGAACAACATCTTCTGTTTCCACCATTTGAAATGTGCTCCTTCGAAATGGAACGAGTGATTTAGATCAGAGGTGATGAAATCAATATGGTTTGAGATGGCCATCACGTCGCAGATGGAAGTCGTCTTAAAATTGTTGGGAAAATACCATCAGTGGATGGAAATGGAAAAGAAGAAATAAATAGCTGCGAAAAAGAAACAGATTAGTACGATGGGCTGAGTAGCGGATCTCACTGTCTTTAAGACGTTTTGCAGCTCTGCTCGGTTGTGCAAATAGTGTGATATTGCCACGCTGTTCCCAGGATAAAACAGCCTGAACTTCGATCGGAATTGCACAGATACCGATCGGAAACTGACACTTTATTGGAAAGTAACTGCTTGGAAGAACGAAATAAAATAAAAAAAAACAGAATTATTATTTTTTGTTTGGAAAGTATATGTAAAAACTAGAGGGAGAGGGAGAGGGAGTGACGTAATGGAAGTGTGAAGGGGGGAAGGGGGGTTAAATATGATTGAAGTGGGCTAAAAATAGAGGTGGGTGCTCATGGGTTGTGCATGCTGATCGAGGCGGATGGGCCGCACGCTGATCGCCCATGCTGACCGCCCGCGCCCACGCGCCCACGCTGACCGCCCGTGCCCATGCCCACTCCCACACTGACTGCGCCCGCTGCCCACTTCCCGCGCCTACTCTGACTGGATTGGTTGAATAACGTTTATTTTTTTTTCAGTATTTTTTCATCAACAAGATCCGTATCAAGTCGTTTTGTGTAGGTCTTGCATGAGCTTGAACATGTGTGTGGTATGCTTCTTATCACTAAATCTATCATGCAACCAAGCTTCATTTTTAATCAACTAAACATAGCAATATTGTTGAAATCATGCAAATTTTCTGAAGATTAACCCAAGTACAAATCAATCAAGAGCAATCTCGTTAAGCAATTATCAATGCAACTTTTCTTTACAATATACGTTTGCAAGGAAATTCCATATTCAATAATGATTGGTTTTGTTATGAGAATGATGAACATAGTGCATGAAAAATAACTTAGGAGAGAATGGGATGTTGATTTAGAGATGATAAAATGAACGAGCAATGGAGCAAGTGGGATGAATTCAAAAGAGAAGATTGGAGTTGAGATGAACATGGCTCAAACCTTTGAACTAACTCGTAGCCACATATCCATATCTCCATGGTGCATGATAACTTGTAGAAATACAAGTTATAATAGCCTTTTATATAGAATAATGAAGTAGAATTGCGATAAAAATGAGATAACACATAGTAATTTCCAAGAAAATATGAACTATGCGATCTAAGAGCTATAAAAGACAAAACACCTATTTATCACAATTTTTCTTGTCTTAATGCAGAATTTTTGTAGAAAGAAGATAAAGTAAAACGAAGAAGCTGTCCCAAGTGATTGAATATGGTTCACATTAACCAACCAAGCTATGAAAAAGATACCAGACAAGGCAAATAACTAGATGACGAACAAGTTGGTGAGAATGTCAGCAAGGTACCACGCAACATTCAGAATGACGCAAGTCGAAAGCAGCGTAGCGTTGCAGTGTCTCAAAGAATCAGAGAAATTTATTGTGAAGTCATAGCCATGTGCAATTGCGCCATTCAAATGCTTATAAATAGACAATCCAAACTTCATTTTTCGGGTATGAGGTGTAGAGTGTGAAAGAATTGGAGAAAGAATATTTTTGAGTTAATATTCTCTAAAACTCTGCCTATCCACCATTGCCATCCCCACCCTTTCTTCCTTTGAATCTTTAGGTGAGAGCTTAAAGTGTGAGAGTAGAAAGAAGATTACAAACTGCCATTCCTCTAACTTTGTAATACAGACAACCATGGAGCCAAAGAATACAATTTGCATTCCAAGGCTTGACACATTTCTGTATCTTAGCATTTGTACTTTTCATTTTTATTGCATTTGTACCACAAACTCCATGACCGAGAGGCGTAAAGCTCTTAATATTAATGCAATGCTCTTGCATTATCCTTCTCCCATATCTTTACTTATTTTTCATTTTAGTTTGCTATGTTGTAATTGAAATAAAAAGTTAGAATGTTTCTTTGAAAAATCTAGACGGTTGCGATATGCAATTTGTTTAACTAGAGCTATAATCAACACCTAATTTTATTCGAGAGAATGATTTAGGTATTGGGAGTTAGCTACTCGAGAGAGCAAGTAACTAAGATCTCATTAAACAAATTGAGGGAAAGAAAGATGGATTAATGTAGGGTTTAGGGAATATTTTTTTATTTAATTTTGAGGGAGTCGACTCCACTCATCCAATCAATCAGTCCACGCTCCACGTGGGATGTGACTGGACAAAAGGAAGTCGTGTACCGAGTACACGACTTTCATGAACAGTAAAACAACCCCGACAATAGTTTGGCCAACTACCCCACTTTGGTTTTTCTTTTCAACCCTACCTCATTTTTTACATTATTTTCAAAACAACCTATATTCTTGAAATTACTCCAAACGAGTGTGAAATGAGAACTTTGAGGTTTTCAAAGCTTTTCCAACTCATCTCTATATGGTTGGGTAAAGTCGATTCTCTCAACAGTTTCTCAAAAACATTTTACTCATTTTTTCTTATCTCGACGCTGTAGAAGGAGTCGAGATAAGCATTTTCTCCTAGCACTCTAACTATAGCGTCAGAAGTGACCAATAATTATTTTTCTTATGATTTTAACGCTGAAGGTTTAAGAAACGGCATCGGCATAACACATTTCTTCCGACGCTAAAAGCCGTTGAGATAGTCCGTTTTTCCAAACACGAAGTAAAGGGTGAAAAAAAGGTCGTTTCTCCGACGGTTTTTATAGCTTTGGAAAAAATATTCGTCAGCAAAAAACAAATTTTTTGTACATTTTCAGTAAAATATGTAGTGGCAAATTTTTAACATTCAACCAGAAAACAAGTCCATGTAATGTTACAAGTTTAACTTATAATCTTCTAGATTTGTGCCTTTTATGTGTTTATTTGCATGTATTAATACATACATATATATATATATATATATATATATATGTGTGTGTGTGTGTGTGCGCGCGCGCGCATGTATATATGTATATATGTGTGTATGTATATCTTTCTTGAATTTAAAAATTATATAATAGATTTAAAAGCTTTAAATTTTGTGTTCAACAACTGTTTTAACATATTTGAAAAATGTGTGTGTATGTAACGTTATGATATAATAAAAGTTTTATTTTGTGATCATTAGGTATTCATAGACTTACTTTTAAAAATAAAAACAATAATAAAAAAAACAAACCAAATAGTTAAAAAAAGGAGCCTGAGTAATGAGTAATTTGTATGTTTGGAGTTATCCATATTACTTTGAGTCATGAGGTCAAGAGAATAAACTATTAAGGATAAAACTAGAATAAAAATCATCACATGGAGGGCCAAAGGAGTATAGAAAATAGGGCGAGGGATCATGGAGAGACCATAGAAGTCGAGGTTGACAGCACTCCTTTCTTTTTAAGAAGCCACTCCCATTTTCTATACCAATTAGCCAGGCAATTTGTTCAACATTTCCTAAATTTTCGTATAAAATGAAACCATATTCTAGACTTGACATGTAATCAAATTCGTGAAACTTTAATTTATTTTACTAAAACAAAAGACAAAAGAAGGTTTGTTTTTGTCCCTTGACGTTGAATAAAGGCATAGAAATTGCACAAGTCTAATTCTAAATGTAAATAAAGCATAAAAATAATTTTAGACATAAAATCAATTCTGCGATTTTCACATCATCATACATATAAAGAATGTGAGTGTATGTGACATTTAGGCGCCAAAAGGTTGCTTGCCTTAAATAAAGGCTGAAACATGAGTATCATGTCCAAAAAGATTTAGATATGAATTACACGTTCACTTTAGCCTATGTATCCTGAAAGGTGAGCATGTGTGGCGAAGGCGCCGAGAGGTTGCTCGCCTTAATTTCAAGTTGAATTTGTAATTTATATTGCCTCAAAGAAATAATCCTTCTTTTCATCTTGCGTTATTTCATAGTAAATTTTCCAGCACATCTTCCTAAGTCTGATAGCAAAGTTAGTTCAATAACATACATAATCACTCATATTAATGTCACCTTTCACATTTCATCATTAATGAAATAACAAAATTAGTTTAGATACTTGATACTGTGACTACAATGAATTCTATATAGATACCGCATAAGAACAATGAAGCGTTAGGGTTTAGGGTTGATCCAATTACTTTAAAATCTCTGTGTTCGACCCTAACTTACCCAAAAATCCTCTCTTTTTCGCTTAAACTAAGAGAGAGAAAAACTTGTATTCAATAGACACATCATTAGGTTTAAGCAACAAACCAAAATTGTGTTGATTGCATCTTTTATCGCATATGTATAGTCTTGTCGCCTTAATGCAGTCACACACTTAGAACCTTAACGAAAAATTTATGATATAACAAAACATGAAAAATAAACAAACAAGCAGTGCATGCTTAAGTTATTTTAATCAAAGCAAGAGATTTATCTCGAAATAACTTGATCACTTTGGATTCCAAGCTCCACAAACACTTGCCCTCTCGAATAGTTGCTTGTTTTCTCATAATAAGTTTTTGAAATGTATTATGAGTTGGATGGTGCTTCGTTCCTTCATGAGCATTCACGGGGTTATCTCGTCCCAAATCATTTAGGAGTTTAACTATGCATGGAAATAAAAACAGAGGAAAATTATAATGGATGACAAAATAAATTGAGTATTTTACAAAGTTGTCGATGAGATTTCTAATTTTGTAAATATAGCAAAATTTTAAGCTCTCATATTTTTATTTCCAAATTATAGTTTTAGCTGTTTTTTTGTTTTTTTTTTTTATCGTTGACATTCCTATTTCACCAAATCCCAACAACTTCTCTGCCTCCCTCTTCATCGCCTAGTTATTTTTGTATTTTGTATTTTTTTTTTTTTAAATTTTCGTGAGAAACATCCTCACCTTGTTATTCTAACGAGGACTACTAGCTTTTGGAAAATGCTTTTTACTAATATCTTTTTCTTTCATTGAAATCTGTAGAGTTTGAAATATCATTTAATTTTTCTTTCTTCTTTTCTTTTTACTTTATCATTATTTGTATAATTAATATAAATGATGTTAAGTGTTCGTCTGTCCATGTTCCAAAATGATTTTTATTTTTGTATTTTAGAGTTTTAATTGTGAAAATTATTTTAAATGACAAAATTTCTATAGATATCTACAAATATTGCAAAATATTACAATCTATTTATGATAGACTACAATAGATCAAGATAGATTACTATCTATGTCTATCTGTGTCTATCATGATAGACATAGATAATAGTCTATCTTGATTTATACTTAATAGATTGTGATATTTTGTTATATATTTTGCAAATATTTTTGTTTATTTTACTATATTTGAAAATAATCTTTTAGTTTATATTTACCTCATATCAAGATTAAACACAAACCTTGATTGAAATGTAACGGTTCATTTCTAAAGTATAATTTTTTGGAATATGAGGTCAATGGGTGAAACTTAGAAACGACGGTCTAGATAAGAAAATTTCAACCTTCTATTTAAGAAACTACTAACTGCATAAGGTATAAGGTAATCAGCTGACAATAAGATAACTATACAAAAAAAACTACTAAATAATTGATAAAAAATTGAATGTAATCAAATGGCGACCCTAAGGTAATAAAAAACTACTATCCAGTTAACGAAAAATAGAAGCATAATTAGGCTCTAAGAAACTACTAAATAATTAGCAAAAAAAAAAGGCCATATAACAATCCAAAGGAAATTAGATGATAATATCAGAAACTATTAAGTAATTGACAAAAATATAAGTTACTTAGACCACAATCAAATGATAATATTGTCATAAACTACCAAGTTATTGATAAAAAAATAAAAGGTGATCGCAATTATATGTCAAAGAATAAATATCAATGAGATGACAATCATATAAGATAACAATCAAAATGCAATCATAAAGATTTGGTTGAACTTGAAAAGAAAAGGGGATTTTGCTGAAAAATATAGCAATGGTTGTGTGGGTGAGGGAAATTTGCAGCATTGGATTTGGAGAGATTAGATGAGAATAGGAAAAAGTTGTTGATTGATTAAAAAATTAGAAATAAGTTGGTAATCAAAGGACAATCAAATAGTAATATTACAAACTACCAACTATATGATAAAGAATATAAGGTTAATCATCCAATTTATTTTATTTCTTCCTCTAACAATTTTTCTCATAATTTATATATATATATTTTTTAAAATTTTTTTCTACAGTAGTAAAGGATACCTCTATTTACTGTAAAAAAAAAAAAAATACCTCGATTTAAATTGAGTTATAATTATTGTATTAATTCGAGCTACAAAATTAAATATAAGTTTTTAATCCAATTTCTCTATTTAAATTTAGTTTCTGTAATTTTTCCTCCAACAATTTTTATCATAATTCAAAAACTCTTTCTTGTAACAGTAAAACATAAGAAAAACACACTTCTATTTAAATTGTGGTATACTCAAACTTAATCGTTGTATTAACCATAAAGCTAGAAAATTAAAACTCAAAATTTTTAAAAAATTGATCTTGTGAAAGAAGGTTAAAAAGGGAAAAAATATAAGTCGTACCTATATAGTTTTTATTGTAGTTTATTTTAGTGAAAATATCAGAAAAACCTAAAAAAAATTATAAAATATAGCAAAATATCGTTTATTTTTCTATACATATAAATTCAACCAGTCAACAAAAAAAAAAAAAAATTAAAGATAAAAATTATAGTAAATTTTATTTTTCATTTTAAAAACTTTTTTTGCTCAACTATTTTAGGTTCCTTAATTAATTATTTGAATGAACTAAAAAAAGAACCATTTAAGATGGTAGCCTCACATTTTAAAATTTGAAAAAAAAAACCGTTTCAATCCCTAATCTCTCTTTTCTCTTTCTCCCTTCAACATTTCATCTCTTTTTTCAACCCAAAAAGAGGAAACAACACAGAGTTGAATTAAAAATACAGTCACTCTCAGAGTGAAAGGAAAGGAAATGGTTGAAGAACGCCAAGGCGGAGCTCCCCACGCCATTCTACTGGCGGTGGTTGTTGCCATCCATCGTTGTCCCTTTCCTACTCGGCGACCAAGTTGAGGCTCTCACGGAAGCCATTTCTGACCTCCTAAGTCCCTTCGGTCTCCTCCACCTCCCCCTCCTCCATCTTCTCACCAGCCAGTTCCTTTCCTGAGATCGCGGCTCCTTCGTCTCCGACGTCTTCTCCTCCTGCGAACCTGACTCCATCCACCGCGTAACTGGATCCCCCGTCGGCGTTGCTCTCTTCCTCGTTCTCATTCTCTCTCTACTCTATAATTGGATTTACATCTACGGCGGCGACGATGATTCCGATGACTGAAATTTGTTTGTCACTTACTTACTTAGATCTGTCCTTCACCATTTTGAAATTTGAAAAAAAAAATCGTTTCAAACCCTTTTGTCCGTCCGTTCTTTTTCCATCTCTAGCGTTGTCTCTGTGGCGGAGGAGTTGCTGGAGATACACTGACGGGCGGAGGATGTCACCATGCTGCGTCGTCCCTTCCATGTTCTTGAACTCAGTTTAGGCTCCGCCAATGCATAGATATTAGGAGATGAAAATTGAGTACTGAGGATTGGGTATTGGGTTATTTCCTCTTAAATTCTATGATTGAAGAAGTGTATTCTTCTGAGATGGTTTGATATTATTGTCGTAATATTTCATTGGGTTTCATTTACATTTTTGGACTTATTTCAATTTTCATATTGGGTGATGAGCTTCTCTCGCATCCGTTTCCATACAAGAAAATCGAGAATGGAATGATTTGGGAAGTTGATGGAAAGGTTAGTTATTGCTTTTCTACTTTTATCTTTTTTTTTTTTTTTTCGCTTTAGGAACAGTTTATCTTGGAAAAAAGGTTGTATCTTAATGGTACCAAGTTTTTAATTGAAGAAGCAAAGTGTGTTAGCTAAATTGGATGGATATTCAGCACAATGTCTTACTCTTTTCTTACATTGTTTTACTGTAGTGAGGAGCAGTTGATGTGGATATTGGTGCTAATTCTTCAGCTGAAGGTGGCTGTGAGGATGAAGGGGTTGATGATCAGGCTGTGAAGGTGGTCGACATTGTTAACACCTTCCGTCTTCAGGTAGGCATGCTCCTGGTTTTCAAGGGTTATTGAAAGCACTAAAACAGAATTTATCAAATGGTGGAAGAAGTTTAATTTCAGCATGCCACCCTCAAACACATGAAAGAGTTGTTCGCAAAGAACGACTACCTAGAAGATATTGTTTAGCGGAAGAATGTTGAGTGCTTAAATGAGAAATCTAAACTTTTAGCCGCCTTAGCTCAAACATCAACAGATGCCAATTTCCAGCGTCTTTTATCAACAGCGGCCAACGCTCCATCCTTTTTGAAATCAACTTCCTCTTCCATCCAAGAAGACGAAGATCCAGAAGATCCATAGTACGATCTGGATGATCCCTTTCTCGACTCACAGTCTATGTGAGCTCCGAGTCCACTTACCTATTTTCAAAAGAATACATGGTCCATGTAGATTCTTCACAAAGAAGAACTCTATCTTATTGTATTTTGTTTTATTTTAGGGTTTAGAAAAATACAAATGTTTTCTCTGAAATTGAAGGTGTTTTGAAAGTAGATTGTCTTTGAATCGAGCATGGGTAGCCCCCAGTTATGAAACTCTTCTTCAACCTTTGCTATGCGCAAAGATTCATTGTTAATGGAGTCGTTACAACCAGAAGGTGTGTGCTGTGCTTTTATTTCTTTTTGAGAAAGCTCATTTGTTTAGCAGAGCAAGAACATAAAATTTCTAGGCAAAATTTAAGTTGAGCACAGCGAGAAGAAGTGTGAAATTGAGCTTCAATTCTTAATCAACTTAGACAAAATTTGTGTCTAAATTGTGTGGAAAAGAGAGAGGAGGCTGATGGACAACTCAATTTGAAGAAACTTGGCCGAAGAGACCACTGAAATTGAAGGAAAAGTGACTCGGGTAGCTGGAAAACAGAGAAACGGGACCTGAAACTTTCAAAATTAATTTCTCCAACTAGAGGCCGAGTTAATGTCTCAAATTTGGAGGTAAGGTAGATTGATAGTTCATTTAAAGTTCTGTAAAAGGGTTTGAGTTGATTTAGTCTGTGCAGGAAGAAATCAAAGTTTTAATTTTTGGATTTAAGCTCGTCGGAAAACTGGGTAAATGGACTTCCAGGGACGATTTCGAGCTATCCACGAGAAGTTTGAAGCTCAAACTTTGAGGTAAGCAAGTAGACTCGTGTAGAATTTGTTTGTTCTATGTTGGAGCATCAAATTGTTAGTAGATTGAAAGGAATGGCTCGCTGAAGTATGGTCAGTGAAGTGGCCGGAAAACTGGAAGTATAAGGAAGAAAAATGAAGAAGAAAAAGAAGATATATTATTATTATTATTATTATTATTACTTGTAAAGTTATAGTTTGAAAAAAAATCAACGGGCCTTCCATGAAAAGACCTTGGGCTGGAATGATCGTCTTGAGTTTGCTCGTTTAAATGCATCTTCTTGGTGCTCCTTATCGAAAGAATTCCAAGATTACTCCCTTCAAGAGATATTATTGAACTGTCAGGCCTTCACCTTCAAATGTTTTTGTCCTTATGTTTTTCTGATTTTCTTTTCTTCGTGAGCTTCAAATGTGTAATTGGTTTGTATCTCGTTTGATTTTGGGATAAAGACTAGATAAAGTTTAGTTGCTTTGTAAGATTGTAATTTTCTGGGCATGATGAGGGCACTAGAGGGGTGTCAATATAGTTGAGATGTCTCGATGGTGATAAAAGAACGAAAGTGAAACAAAACCAAAAAAGAAAAAAAAAATAACAACGATAGTCACAGTAAAAGAATTATAACTAAAAGAAAGGGATTAAGCTTAAGGATCCAACCTTACTTCTTTTTTACACGATATTCTCTTAAACACATGTGTTTAGTTGTCCATTTTTGTAGAACCCATCAAATAATGATTGGAAGTTCGAGTTTACTAATTCCAAAAATTTTAATAAAAACTCAACTGTAAATTCGTATAGGCCTGGAGCTTTTCTCTTTTCGAGTGCCTTCACAACCAATTTAATTTATATCTTTGAAAGTCTAGATGTAAGAAGAGCGTTCTAATTGATAGTTACACATGACTATTCGATGTTCAAAGGGATGTAGCGAAGATCGGTAATTCTAGTGTGCAACTTTTCATAGAATCCCAAAATTAAACTTTCAACCCTCTAAAAGAATAAGTTGACACTCCTTGGTCATCTACTAGTCCGGTGATTAAATTCCTCCTTTTTATGATAGCTAGAAACCAAGGGAAGAAACTTGTATTTTCGCCTCCCAATCTTATCCAATTAAGCTTACTTTTCTGTATTAAATTTATCTCATTCAACCTGTAAAAAGATATTAATTCAACCTTAAAAATGTTCTGTTATCAATTTCAAGATCAGTAAGTTGGGATGCTTCAACTAAGAAATCCCAGTTTTCAATTTCTTTCAGTAGCTCCTTCTATCTACGATTCTATTCTTCCTTGAAGACAACAAGCCAAGCCTTGATTGCTATTTTCACCTTCCTTAACCTAGGGCTCACGATAAATTCTTTCCATCTGTTGGAGTGGAAAATTGAAGATGCTTGACCAAAGATTTTACTAAGAAAATTGAAGATGCTTTTGCTTTTGTCCTTCTGGATATGATGAGGTCGCTAATGGGGTGTCAACCTAGTTGAAATGTTCGGGTGTGACTACTGATAGCAAACTTTTGTAACTCTTGTATAACCATCTTGTACGTTGAGTTATTGTCTCTTTTCAACTATTAATAAATTGATTTGTTTCCGTTTAAAAAAATATTTTACTGAGAAAATGCCCATTTGACTCCAAGAACCAAGATCTTCTATCAAGCATATCCCTTACAAACCTTCTTTCCAAAAGCCTCATTAGAATTTTGAACTCACTCAATTCATCATCATTTTTTCTTCTAATCAAAACTTCCCATGAATGGAGCGTGGAGTCCGTTTGATCCTCTATTGTTGATCCTTTCGGTTTTAAGGCTATGCAAAAGAGTTTTGAAAATTGAACTTTAGAGCCATCATTTCAATCTAAGAATCCTCCAATGAACCAATTTTGCTAACATGTCCAACATTAAAATCGCTAAAACCTCCACTTTCCTCCGAGCTCTCGAGATGCTAATCTATGGACTTCTCAAGCTACAAGTAACCTTCCTCCTAGTGTGCCGATTATAAAGATCTTGTCTATGAACACTACTTATTACTTGCTGCCAAAGCGAGTTGTCTTCATTAGAATACCTCCATCCCCGTTTAACAAGTAAAGCCAAAATCCTCACTTTTAGACGTCCAATCCCAAAGCCTCCATTCTTATGATGGCGTGACACAAAGTCCCATTTAACTATGTGGTTGATTTTTCCTCCATTAAATCCTTCCCAAAAGAAATTGTGCATCAAACTTTCAATTGCATTACCCATCTTATCTGACATTTGAAACATTGACATGTAATAAGGGGTTAAATTTGACAGCACTGAGTCACAAAGCATTGCTTTATCCCCTCTTGAAAGAGTATACCGCCTCCACTTATCAAGCTTCTACTAGATTTGTCGAGGACCTGCTGCCGAAAGGCCATCTTCTTTGGATATTCACCCAAAGAATGTCAAAAATAAAAGATAAAGGGAAGTGAGTCCACCTTACATTGAAATCTGGCAGCAGCTGCATTCACCTCATGTTTCTCCAAATTTACTCCAAACTAATGTCAATTTGTCCTAATTTGTTTTCTTGATATGTGGACCACTCATATAGCTCAAGGATTTTCTTTAAATGGACAAACATCTCCAACTCATTCTTGAAAATGGTGTAAACCAAAAGTCTATTTCTTTTATCAAATGATTATTCTCCTAAATGAGGAGAGAAGTGTTGTATTTGTAGAGAAATATGAGTAGAAGGTCCAAACTACCCTTCTAACTAACTTTCTAACTACCATCTTTTAAAAATTTCTATATTTGTATATACTTATTATTGTTCATATTTATCCTTTATTGATTTATTCTTTTCTTATTTGTAAAAGGTCTTTCTCTTATATTAGGAGACCTACTTTGCATAGATTTAATAATAAGGAAAAACACTTAGAATTGCTCTTGTGTAGACCTACTTTGCAAAGTATAATTCTTTATTGCTTTAATTAGTTGTGTAAAAGCTAGTGCCCTTGAGTCAAACTAATGCATGTTTTCTTCTTTTTTTTGGGTACGCTGTGTTTTGTTCTATGGATTCTTAGTAGAAGTATTACTTTCTTGAATGTTTTGATACTATCGCCAGAGTAGGGGGAAGATAAATGGAGGGAGTCATAAGACTACTTCATGCTTATATTCTTCTTGCTTGTCCCTTGTTTCACATGTCTCTAACTTTCTGCAACTTGCACTTACATTTGATTCACCATTTAAGGCGTAATTTTTTGGACAACAGTGCTATCAACTTTGACTGACACACCTTTCCAAAATTGTGCATCTTTATTGTTTTGCTCATTCTCTTGTTGAGGATTCGATGTACCTCGCACAATAGACACTTTTGAGTAGGCAGGTTTGAATTCATAGAAGGAGAAAAAGGAGATTTTTTCTGAGAAGAAACTAACCTGTCAAAAGTTAATTTTCTAACAAGTCGAAGTTAATTTTTTTTTTTAGTAAGAAACAAGCCTCTTCATTAGGATAATGAAATGAGACTAATGTTGAAAATACAATACAAAACAAAAACCACAAAGTTAAGGACCAGGAGGTGCACCCGAGCATCTCAACTAGGTTGACACCCCTGTAGCACCATCATCATATCCAATTGAAACTTACAAAGAAGCCATGAGTTCCACTCCATATTACAATGAACATTAGCAAGAAAAAAAAAAAAATTAGAGTTAAATAAAGTTATCCAAACATTGTTGACTGTAGTTTTCTTTTAGATGTAATCTTTTGCGTATCTGTAAGGCTGAGGTTTTCTTGTTTCTTTTTGTTTGTCTTGGTCACACGTGCAGAAGATGATTGAGGGGATGAATACCCTTTGGCCAACAGATCCTCTTTTTTATTTTATTGTTGAAGATCCATCGTGGGGCCTACCAATGACGTTTGATTTATTTAATGGTCGTACAAATGGAACATACTCTTGAATAATAGAAGTTGTTATTGTGTTTTCATTCAAAGGATTTTCAGCTGACGGTGAAACTTCCTTGGTAGACGATTCGCTCGTCGAAATTTTAAAAAATTGATTTGATCGAGAGAGGTGAGAGGATAGAGAGAGAGAAAGAGAGAGCGAGAGAGACATAGAGCCCTTTTGTAATTTCAGTGTCTTCATTAACCTCTATTGTCTTCAATTCGACCCTTTCAGCCCTGCTCTTAATTTGCTGTCAGATAGTCTTTTCACTAGCGACTCCCTTTTTGCATAGTTCCTCTTAACAGGTATAGAAATCTAACGCATATGACTTTCATTTCCTTTCAGCCTCACCTTTTTCATATTAGAGTTAGCAAATCATTCAGTCTTTTTCAAGAGATCTGAGAGTAGTGTTGTCACACCCTTTTCCAGACCCTCTAACCCTAGCCTAGGAAACGACGCAAAGCTAGCGAATCTCATCCTTATCTTGACGATCCTAACTGACAATCTTAACTTAACTACGATTTAAACAATACCAATAACTTAAAAAGTGCGGAATAAAATTAACTGCAGAAAAAAAAACAATTTTAAATTTAACACCTAATAGTAGAAACTAAACAAAAATATCTTATACGTAGTGCAGCCCATATTATCTTATACAACCCATCTCACTGCCAAAACTTATTATAACAGTAAAATGCATGATTTACTACTAATGTACAATAGTACTAAAACTTGTCAATTAGCAGACAGCCTGTGGTAGGTCAGGCTTCAGGATCGCGATCTCTACCTGGAAAGTGGAAAAACAATTTGAAAGAATGAGCTAAAACACCTAGTGAGTGATGCTTTAATAGAAAATACTTAAAACATATATATAGTATAACCAAAAATCATCGACCTAGAAACTTCCATAAATCAAATTATAACTGAAACTATAAATCACGGTTTAAACTAAAAACACTTGAAAGGTGATTGCACAATACTTATCTGTAAATCATGGTAAAACTATGCATAACTGAAATCATGCTAAAACATGAATATCTGAAAATTTGTAAG
>JBBPDJ010015152.1:0-26563 GCA_037974625.1 Cucumis cinereus | reverse complement strand
GAGAAGAAACATTAGCAAGCAAAAAAAAAAAAAAAATATATATATATATATATATATATATATATATATATATATATCAAAGTTAACTAAGGTTGTCCAAACATTGTTGAATGTAGTTTTATTTCAGATGTATTGTTTGGTGTATCTGTAAGGCTGGGTTTTTTTTCTTTTTCTTTGTCTTGGTCAAGCGCAGAGAAGATGAATACCTTTTGGCCAACAGATGCTCTGTTTTTCTGACTGTTGAAGATCCGTCATGGGGCCTACCAATGCCATTTGATTTATTTAATGGTCGAACAAATCGAACCTCCTCATTAATAATAGTAGTTGTTCTTTGGTTTTCATTCAAAGCATTTTCAGCTGACAGTAGAACTTCCTTGGTAGACGATTTACTTGCCAAAAATTTGAAAAATTCATATGTTGGAGAGAGGAGAGAGGATAGAGAGAAAGAGAGAGTCGAAGAGAGGGAGAGAGTGCTTTTATAATTTCAATGTCGTCATTAACCTTCGTCATCTTCAATTCGATAATTTTTGTCTCGTTTCAACCATTACAACTCCTTCTTCCCACTCCTCCTCATTCAATATGAATACCATCATTTCTCAATTCTTTCTCACCTTGCAGCGATGTTCGTGCCAATAATTCTCATTACACCTGAAGCAAAGTCCCTTGTGGAGCCATGCTTTAGAGCATAATATATACAGACTCGTAATACTCACTGAATAGGCTATGTCGGGTCGAATCCTGGTAAGGTAATTAAGTTTTTCCACTAACCTCCTATATCTTTCAGGAACTTTTAGTAATTCTCCATCTTTTGCGAGCTGTAAGTTGGGCATCATTGGGGTACTACATAGCTTAGACCCTAGCTTCCTTATTTCAGTCAACAAGTCAAGTACATATTTTCTCTCTAATAATAGTATGCATTTCTTGCTTCTTATTACCTCAATTTTTAGGAAGTATTTCAACATGCAAAATCTATTGTTTTGAATTGACGATGGAGAAAAGTCTTTAGCGACTTTATACCTGAAGCATCATCACCAGTAATCACAATATCATCAACATATATGACTAACAAGATGACACCACTCTCGGATCTTTTAAAAATAACCATATGATCTGACGTGCTCTTCCGCATTCCAAAGCATTAAATCACCTAAATACATTTTTCGAACCAAACCTGTTGACTCTGTTTTAGTCCATACAAAGATTTTTTAAGGTGACACACCTTTCTAATCTCCCTCGAGCAACAAATTATGGTGGTTGCTCCATATACACCTCTTCTTGAAGATAACCATGGAGAAATGCATTTTTAATATCAAGCTGGTGTAAAGGCCAATGATTGATTGAAGCTAATGAAATAAATAATCTTATAGATGCCATTTTCGCAACTAGAGAAAAACTTTCAGAATAGTCAACGCCATATGTTTGTGCGTAGCCTTTCGCTACAAGTCGTGCTTTTAATCGAGCAACAGAATCATCAGAATTAACTTTAGCTAGAAATACCCATTTGCAACCGATAGGCTTCTTTCTTGCAGGAAGAGAAACTAAATTTGAAGTACAATTGTCATCTAAGGCAGTCATCTCCTCCACCATTTCACAAACTAACCGGGATGAGACAATGCTTTATGCACAATTTTATTGATGGATACAGACTCTAATGATATAATGAAAGATCATGTAGAAGACGACATATGGTTATATGAAACAAAAGAGAAAATAGGATGACCACACTCGTATTTACCTTACGGAGAGCAATAGGAAGATCATCACTCATTTTTGGATTCAATGACGAAGAAGTCTTTAGTACAGGGCATGAAACTGAAAGAGGCTGTCGTCGACCATAGACTTTAGTGATTGGCTGATAAATAGAGGTAGACTCATGTAGAGGTGAATCAGGAATAGGATAAAAAAGGGAAACAATGTTGTAGGCAAGGAAATCATCCTCTGACTCCTGATGCTCCCCCTGACTCATATTTGAAGAGAGAGAAGGTGAGGAATAAAAGGAGGAATGTTCAAAGAATGTGACATCATGATAGACTAAATATTTGTTTAGACTTAGACAATAACACTGATGCCCTTTCTGAACACGAGAATAACCAAGAAAGATACATTTTAAGGCCTTTGGATCTAAATTTGTATGTTGGTCCGAACATCTCAAACAAAGCAGGTACAACCAAATATTTTGGGTTGAATATGAAACAGATGTTGTTTAGAGCATAAGATACGGAAAGGTATCTCACCTTTAAGAACAGATGAAGGCATGCAATTTATTAAGAAACTTGCTATGGAAACAACATCAAACCAAAAAGATTTTAGAATGTGCATCTGAAACATTAAGGCTCTAGCGATTTGAAAAAGACGACGATTCTTTCGTTTTACAACCCCATTTTGAGATGGAGTATCGACACAAGAAGATTGATGAAAAATTCCATGAAAATCTAAATAAGACTTAAGTGCATGAGAAAAATATTCTTTAGCATTATCATTCTGTAAGATTTTAAGACCATCGCTAAACTAAGTTCGAATTTCAGAATTAAAGTTATGAAAATGAGAAAGCAAATCCAAACGATTTTTCATTAAATATAACCACATTACATGAGAATAGTCATGAACAAATGTAACAAAATACCAAAACCCTCATTTAGACTCAATAGGACATGGACCCCAAACATCAGAATGAACTAATTTAAATGGAGCACTAGCTCATTTATTGACTCGAGGTTATAAACTTAAACGGTGAATTGAGCAAACTGACATGACTCACAATCTAAGGAAGACAAATGTTGAAACTAAGACGAAGACTCTTCAACACAGAGATAGACGGATGACCCAACCAACAATGTTCTTCAAGAGGAGACGACATGCTAGAGCATGTGATAGATGTAGGTATTTGTGGTTAAAAATGTAAAGACCTCTAAATTCACGCCCTTTACCAATAGTTTGCTTCGTCAGAAGATCCCTAAGGAAGAAATAACCAGGAAAAAAGAAGACACAACAATGAAGATCACGAGTGAGTTTACTGACCAAAATCAAAATTAATAGAGAATTGTGGTAAATTTAATATGGAGGACAAAGAAATTGATTTAGTAAGATGGACGGTTCCCGATCCTATAACAGGAGCCGAGGTTCTATCAACCATAGTGACATTAGGCGAAGAGGAAGATGGACACAAGGTAGAGAATAAATTAGGGTTACCTGTCATATGGTCTGTAGCACCAGACTCAATGACCTATTTCAAAGTCAAGGAAAGAAGGCATTTACAGATGTTAATTGCTTCCACAATGGCAGTAATGGGAGTAGAAGATGATGTTGTCAATGACTCCTAATACTTTTGAAACTTAGCAAACTCCTTTGAAGAAATTGTAATTGTTTAGTCCGGATTATCAGAAGTAGAATCAACATCTACATATGGCACCTTTGACCCCTATTTAACAATCTTCTGCATTCGCATCTGGTATGGCAAGGCTTATAACAGTAATAGTAAACAACATCTCCTAAATTCGTTCGTTGCTGATAGGGATAACCTTTGGAGCTATTTGATCCATCCCTTTTATTACCTCTATAGTCATTTGTGCATCCAATCAAAGCACTGCTAGAATCAGATGGCATAACTGTTTGTGGCTCCTCTATACGAAGTAATTGAGTACAAGCTTCTCCCAACGTTGAGATTTTTAGCTTGACAAAACATGATCTTTGGCCATCTCCTATTTAGGTGCGAGACCAACTAAGAAACTCATGATGAACAACTGCTCACGTTGAGCCATGAGAATTTTTTGATCAGTGCTAATTGGCATCAAGGCATTGAATTCTGCAAAGGTATTTTTTACCACCATAAAGTAACTCTTGAGAAACTTTTCTCCTTGATCAGGTTGATATAGAGTCTTACAAACATCAAACACTCTATTAATGTTTTCTTTCCCAGAATAAAGAAAACCCAGATATTCCAGTTGTTCTTTGACTGATTCGCACTGATTTACTAGCTCAACGATTTCACGGTCAATAGAATTCTTGATTTGTAGAAGCATTCTTGAATCATCTTGTCATCAAATCTTTTTAGTAGCATCACTTGGTTGCTCTCCCTTGATGTGTTCATCCATCTCAATGCTTCTAATAAAGTGACAAACACTCGATCTCATTGAAAAGTAGTTTGTTTCATTTAACTTGTTTTTTGTTACTTTTGACATCATAGCAATCATCTTCGACGTGCCTATTGTTTTCTTGTCAGCCATTACTTAAAAAAAAAAAAAGGAGAAATAGTGACAGAAATATGGAGGAAACTCTAGTTTACCAAAAGATGAATTTTTTTCCTTCGATGAACCACAAATGCCCAAACATACACACCACCGAAGAGTGGAAATAGCTCTGACAAAAAGCACAAAAAAAGACAAGAAAAAGGCAGCTTATACGCCGGCTCGTGGATATTGCAGCGGAGGATAAGGTGGCGTGTGAACCTCACGCGCTGGTCAAACGACTTCGAAAAATTGGGGTATTTTAGATCCGTAGCTGGGCTATCTTTTGAACTGGATGGTGTTAAAGAAAAAACTTTCGGCGGCGGCAGACGAGCAAAAAACAAACCGATGACTACAATAGTGGCAAAAACTATAAATCCACCCCTTTACAAAGATCCTAGATGTAACACAAAAAGGTTCAAAATTCTCAATCCCTAATTTTCTTTAATGCTCTGATACCATGTATAACACTTAAGTTTGAGAGAAAATCAGAATACCATATTGTATTCACTAAAGAATTATATATACAAGATAAAATGGTGATCACAAAAGGAAAGTGTAGAAAAACCAAAAAAAGGAACAAATATAACAAAGATATTCACAATAATAGACTCAACTGTGATGACATTGGAGGCTAATTGGATGGAATTCTTTAACAGTGATGACATTTTACTTTTTCTGCACCAAACAAATGAAATTCTCCTCAATACATGCGTTTAGTTTTCCACTTGTGTAGAACCCGTCAAATAACGTTTGGAAGTTTGGCTTTACTAATTCCCAAAATTTTAATAAAACGTCAAATAACGTTTGGAAGTTTGGCTTTACTAATTCCCAAAATTTTAATAAAACATCAACCGTAAATCTGTATGGGGCTAAAGCTTTGCTCTCTTTGAGTGCCTTCAAAGCCAATTTAATTTCTATCTCTGTAAATCTAGAAGCAAGAAGAGTGTTCTGATTGATAGTTACACACAACTTTTTGATGTTCAAAGAGATGTGGTGAAGACATACATTAGGATAAAGATTTGTGAAATTTTGTAAAAAAAAATTGATATAAGTTGTGATATAGATAATCAAATTTGGGGAAAGTTTGAAAAATTAATTAAGATTTAATATAAGATTTGCAAATATAATATATATTTGAAGTTTTTTTTGTAGAATTTGGGTGTTGATATTGCCCGAGATTCCCCAAAACAATTGATAAAATTGAAAAGGTGAAGTTTTTAAGCTAATCCCATTGCTTAATCTTGAGTGAGAAGCACTAAGAAAAGTTAGTTCAATGACTTTCCCAAAAGGGTGCTATTTTGATAATATGAAAACTTTAGGATTTGGAGAATTTTTGTATCTTATCCAATGAATATATTTCGTAGGGTAATCATATTAACTCTATCTCAATCCTAGGCTTGTCCTTTCATGGGTAAAAGTGGCCAAAATTTCTTGCTCAATAAAACCTACCATTTTGGGAACATGACCGAGTGGGGAACTTAGAATATAGCTACATAAGATGAAACACGCTCCTTTTCACCTTTAGGAGAAGTAGATGAGTTGTTTCTTTATGTGTTGATTTCAGGTCATAAATAAAGGGAGCTATACAAGCTAAAATTCACTCCTTCCCAGCTTTATGAGAAATGAATGAGTTGTTTTTCTAAGGATTGATTTCATGTCTTGAATAAAGGGTACCCGTCCCCTCATTGGCTTTGAGGGACTTGATTTATGATAGAACCATAGATAAATTATTCATTAAAGGGATCAATTGTACTTAAAGAGTAAGAGGTAATTATTGGGGTAAAATGATAATTTGACCGAGCTATTATTACGAACAACTCGTAAAGGATTGACTTACATGTGATGGTAAAATCCATGGACACAATATGTTCTAAAGCTTGAAGTGTGCAACTATATTTTTAATGGAGTGACCCATAATTAATAAATGTTTGTTAATTTAATTAAAGAGTTTAATTAATTAACCTCATACCATTGAAGCTTCTAATCTGTAAGTTTATTTGGTCTCCTTACTAACTCACAACGGGTAAACAAATGACCAATAGTGTTGATAGATACAATTCATATAATATATATAGATATATCATAATATAATGTTAATTTTGAATGACATTCAAAATTAAACCATAATACAAAGGAGATTTATTATATTTGAATAATATTCAAATATTAATATAAATTAAATTCATATTAAAATATGAATTAGGTTCATATTAAAACTATAGATTAAAATTTAACATGAATGAGATTCATATTATAATCTACAAGTTTATAGAGATGTGTGCATTCAAATGCAAATTTAATTAAATATAAGATATTTGGTTAAAATTTAATTAATTAACTACTGTCTCATTTAAATTAATTTCAATTTTATTTTAATTTCAATTAAATGTAAGTGGGTGGTCTTTTACGTAGACCCACTTTCTGATTAACAAAAGGGAAGAAGGGGGGTCGGTGGAACTATAAAGTGCCTACAGTCTACATTCTTATCTCTCTTTCTTTTCTCATCTCAAGAAAAATAGAAAAAATGTCTCTTTCGAAAAGCGGTTTCCAAAAACTTATCCTTACTAAGAGAATAACAAGAAAGATCCTATTGAAGCATCACATTGCTATTGGATGGAGATCACTGCTACAAACAATATTTTACTTGGCACTTTCAAATTTTCTATTCTCGATGATTTTATATAAAACCATCAAATAAAGTTAAAAATCGTTAAGAATAAACAAAAGGTAAAAAATTGAGATTTATTTTACGTGTGAAGTATAGTTTTTAGAGCAAGTAACATTGTTTTAATTAAAGTTTTTCACAAAACGTAATAACACGCCCGGAAATCTTCTTCTACTTTCGTCTTTCTAACTTCTTCACAAACCCACAACACTCGAAAACTGTTAGCTTCTTCGTTTGGTCGTCTCACATCTGGTCAAGTAAATGGAGAAGCGGCAGAGGAACTCATGTCTGGTCGTCTCACGTATGGTTAATTTTTTCTTTTTGGTCCTATTTTCGCGTGAATCTTGATGTGAGAAAGGGTTCATTATGGTGAAAACATGTTTCCGCGGTACATTTGGTCTCCGGGGTTAATGAAAGACTAGTCTTTTGATTTTTTCGCTCTCTCTTAGCCACTCTCTGATATTGTTTCAGTCTCACATTTTCGAAACTCACATTTCAACTCCAGTCTTGCATGTTCTTTACTTTGTTCTAAAATATTCCACCTATATTATAGAAAGGAGACAAGCTGAAGCTGCTCGCATCTGGGAGAAATACCTAGATAGAATTCCCATAAGAATGTTAAACTTTTATTATAGTGTTTAACACTGACTTCACTCATATTCTTGTTCGTTAATATGATTTATCTGTGCAGGTGATTGTGGAGAGAGCTAAAAGGAATGACATTTCTAACATAATTAGGCAAGGATAGCCATAGAATGGCTTTGTTGATAAGACGAAGTAAGTAACCTTGTTACTTGATTTTTTATAAATCAGTTAAAACTGGACTTCTTAATCGAAATGAGGTGGGATGAAGCCAGAATGTGGGAGACTTCAAAACTTGGTTAATATGAATTGGTGCTGGGTTGTTCTTTCATTCCCATAAAAATTATGAATCACAACGGTAGATAGTAGGGTCTTGATATTGAGTTTTTTTTGAAGCTTGGTTTCTATGTGACAAAATTTTGATACATTTTTCAACAATACTTTTGAATTGTTCAAGAGATATTTTGAAAGTTCAGAGACTAATGATTTTAATTGGATGTTCGGTAGTGATTTTAAATTGTTTAGAATTATTTGTTTAGAGTGATTTTGAAGATAACAAAAATATGATTTTAACCATTTTCAAATCATTCTCTGACATGAGATAGTAAATGTGATTGTAAGAATTAGTATGACCTCTTTATGTATGTTTTGGAAGCTGTGTTGAAAAAAAAGAAATAGTTATGGGTTGGACTTTGTTTACAAAAAGTAATGTGTGAAGTGAAAATGAGGAGCACAGTGAAAGTTTTGGAAGTTTTTGTCTCATTGTAAATAATATCTGGAGAATGTTTTGGAAGTTTCTGTCTCATTGTAAATAATGTCTAGAGAATGTTTTGGATGTTTCTGTCACATTGTAACTAATGTCGGGAGAATGTTTTCATTAAATGATTATATTTCTTTTTAAATTTTTACAGATCGGGCTTCTAACAGCATATATCCTGAAAATCTTAAATTTGGGAGGTTAGTTTCTTTTCCTTGAGTTTGTGTCCTTTAGTTTATCTACAATAGCAATCCTTATTTTGATTATTTGTAAAAGTTGCATCAGACTTGTAGACAGAAGTTCATAGCCCCATACTTTCTGGTTTAATTTTTTTCTTCTGTTTTTTTATTTCTCATTGTTATTCTTTCTCATATGTTTGTGTTGTTGTGTTGTAGTTTATGAGATAATAATCAAAATGATTTTGATGAAATGATCTCATATCTTGTTCACCTCATGATTTATAGATTATCTTAGTTAATGCATCTTATTACTCTATTTTTTTAATTATTTTTGTTTCTTTTGTGAAGGTGAAAATGATATGATGCATCTTACCATGATCATGCGTTGTTTGTGATTGATGATGGTTTGCTGATAAGATCTCATTTACAATAAAGGTCAATGACTTTTCTTCTCCTACACGATCAATTTATCCATTGTGATGGTGTTGAGGGGGGAGGGATTTGTAACGCCCCAGATTTTCGACCTTAACCCGAGGTCATTACTTACATAAAAACTCATAATCTTAACAAAAATACAACGGAAGCATTTTTCACAATTAACAACATCAACGCAAAGACTGCAGCGGAAACATTTGTCACTAAAGTTCTCACACATATGGTCACTGATCCTTCCTGTCCGTCGCCGGTTTCCTCATACTTACCTAAAAAAATAAATAAGAAAAGGGTGAGTATAAAAATACTCAGTAAGAGACCCACTACTGCGCCCGCTAGGTGAACTGTTAACTTCCTATTAAACCCATACCCTATGTTACATAATCTAGTGAACCCGTAGGAACACTCATAACTTGCTAATGATCCCGTAGGAAACGTATCTGTCTTGTGAACCCGAAGGAACACGTAACTGTCTGGTGAACCCGAAGGAACACACTTCCTTATAGGGTAATCTAGTTAATAGATAAAGTTAACAGCTACCATAATTCCTAACATGTATTCTTTGTCCAATCAATCATAATCATATACATAAAATTCTCATCCAACATTCGCATTCGCATATCATAAATATTATGCCAAACCATAACATTGTATAGTTCGAACAAGTCGTCATGACATAATAAATTTTAATTAATAATTGTCCATAAAAATTATTAATTAAAATTATTAAACTCATCTAATACATCACTAATCACTAGATCAATCAATTCCGCCAATTAATTCAATTGTCATATACATCCTTACTGTCATGTAACATCTTATCGAGGATTCGGTAGTAAATCCCTTACACATCCAATTTTAATTAATAATTTCCCAAAAATTATTAATTAAAATAACTCAAATTTGTTACCTAATCAGTCGATTCATTTATCACATAAACCCACAACTCAGATGTTACATAAATAATTTCATAAATATTCTTATTACTTATCGAGGAACCAGTAGTAAGTCCCTTACAAATCCAATTTTAATTAATAATTTCCAAAAAATTACTAATTCAAATAACTCAAATTTGTTACCTAATCAGTCGATTCATTTATCACATAAACTCACAACTCAGATGTCACATAAATAATTTCATAAATACTCTTATTACTTATTGAGGAACCAGTAGTAAGTCCCTTACCTCAAAGCGTCGTCAATACTTTTGCTTGAGTTTCTCCCTCAAATTGATCCTATACATAAAATATTTAATTAATAATTTTTCATAAAATTATTAATTAATTTTAACTTTAATTCTTCGATAAAATACTTTAAACTTACCAATTGGTTGTCGAATTCCAATCTAATTCGTAGAGAGAACCTTACGAATTAATTCTAAATGATTGCTCCAAATAAAATTCATACACAACAATTTAATTAACAATTTTTCCATAAAAATTATTAATCAAATTTATCCTTAAACTCTTCAAAATAGCTCCTTAATCTTACCGATTTGTTGTCGACAATCCAATTAATTTGTAGGAGAAACTCTACGAATTAATTCTAACCATAGCTCCAAAAGAACCTTAAATTAACCAAGAATAATTTCCAAATTAATTTTCAATTTAACTTTATTGGGTATCCAAAAATCCAAAATAAAATACTCAATACTTTACCCATATAACTAACGGTGACGACCATGAGAGACAACGGACAAATCAAAATCGAGAGATTAAACGACATTGGCGAACGAAGAAGCACGACGGTGAAGGGGTTGAAGAAGAAGATTGTATTTTTTTTATAACCTTCACGCTTTCCAAAGTAACCTAAACTTATGTATAAAAATAATAATAATAATATCTATTATTATTATTTCCTTTTCCTTTTACTTTTCCTTTTCATTTTTCAAATACAAATAAATCTTTTCATTTTCCTATTTCAAATCAATCAAATTTTTCTCTCTCCTCTTTCAATTATCTTTTAACAAAAAATAATTAAATATATATACCCATAAATATATTTAATTTCTTAACCAAAATAATTAACATCCCAAAACAAATTAGATCTCAAAATAAATCTCACTTATTATTTTAAGATAATCAAACTAAAATGATCTCAAATTTTTGGGATGTTACATGGTTGATTATAGATGTGTTTTTAAAGATGTGGATGTCGACTGTATTAGGTTTTTTAAGATGTGTTTGTTGAAAGAGTGGAATACGTAATTTCGGTTTATGTGGTTTTTTGTCGACTGTACGTAGAAGCTTGGGTTTATGTGGTTCTTTGTCAACTGTATAAGTAATTTCTAGTTCTTTAGTGGTATAAATATGTAAATAAATACTACTTTAAGTATAAACATTTCTTGCCCAATTTTTCTAGTTCATAAGTATAAGTAAATTTTAGTTCTTGTAGAGTATATTTGATGTTAAGTAGAGTATATTTAGTCATATAGAGTATATTTTAAGTTTAAAGTTCAGTTATGGTTATTACTTACTCAATTTGATTCAATCGTTGGATATGTAAAATGTAATGAATGTATGATGCTCTTGGTTCTTATCTGCAACATTGTATACATATTATTTTAGGACTTCCAATATAGGTGCAAATTCAGGGTATAATAAATTTTAAATTAAAAAAAAAACAATAAAATTTACTTGACAGTGAAACACTGTCAAATATAGTTTAATTCTTGACAGTGGAAAACTGTCAAGATTGAACTTCCAAGAAGAAGTCCCTTATACTTGACACTAGATTACATGACGGTGAAAACTCGTCAAGTAAAGTGTTATGCTTGATGCTTATACACTGTCAAGAAAAAGTTGCTCATTCTTGACACTAGATTACTTAACAGATTTAAAATAGTCAAGTAATCTCATACTTTACAATGAAAAATTGTTAAGTAAACCTTTTTTTTGTAGTAGTAGTAGTGGATCTCAATAGCAAAGAATTTCTATAAGATGCAAAATTCATTTGTCAAAGGAACAATGTCGTAATACACCCTAAGAAGTTGAGGATATGAGACATATTCCCTACGCATCAGTTGTTGGTAGTCTAATGTATGTTGTGTTATGTACACGACCAGACATATGTTATGTTGTGGAAATAGTTAGTAGCTATCAGTCCAATTTAGAATATGATCATTTGATTGTCGTTTAACAATATCCTCAAGTTTTTTAGGAGAACGAATCATGATATGCTCTTTTGTGTTAATAAGGTTCTAAGCCTTACAGGATACAATGACTCTGATTTTCAAACCGATAAGGATTCAAAGAAATCTACATTGGGATTAGTGTTCACTCTAAATGGAGGAGCAATAGTATCGCGAAGTATCAAAAAAAGTTGCATTGTTAGCTCCACCATGGAAGCTAAGTATGGAGCTATGTTTGAAGCAGCAAAAGAAGCAGTATGTCTTAGGAAGTTCTGAACATATTTGGATGTTGTTTCGAATATGCGCCTGCATGTCACCCTTTATTGTGACAATAATGGTGCAATTGCAAATTCGAAAGAACCCAGAAGCCATAAGTGCAAAAACAATATTGAGCATTAATATCATCTCATTAGGGAGATTGTGCAACATTAAGATGTTATTGTCAAACAGATAGCTTCAAAGCAAACATTGCTAATCCATTTACAAAGGCTCTCATGACTAAAGTGTTTAAGGGTCACCTATGAGCCTAGAATTACGAGCTTTGTAATCTAGCACAAGTGAGAGAAACATTGAGCATGTATATGATATATGCCCTAGTTTATTGTATACATTTGTTTTTCTCTTAAGAATCGACATAATGTATATATGGTCTCACTTCATTTTTAGTCCAAGTAGGAGTATGTTGGGTTTTTTGTCCTAAAACTCGTGGTTTGTAAATGATAAACATATTCTATTATACAGTAGACTTGTTATTGAGGTATTATTCAATAAAGGTATTGTTGAATAAGTGACTTTCTCATTATAACTCTGAATCCAATAAACTAAGATCTCATGGCTATAGTATGAATATTAGAACTTTATGTGTTGACATAAAAGTGGATCAAGTTGAAGTAAATTGCCAAAGCGGTCTATAGTATAGGGATAAAATTGGGTATCTTATTTTGGGGACACTATGGATGTGACTCACTTTGTATTTTATACAAAAATATACGATAAAAAAATTGAGAACAAAAGCTAATAGAATAATAGAATCAAAGAGTTCGTACTTGGAATGTGCCCAATAGTGACATTGATTCTACCTTCTGTGACCCTATTTTGAATTCCACTCCTAAAAGAACTCCATCATAAAGAATTCAAGTATATTCAAATTTCTACATCCCCCTTCCCCCCCCCCCCCCCAAAAGAGCTTAAATTTAAAGCCTCTCAGTTTTAATTTCCAACATTAAGAAGAAAAAGAATACAAGATTAAACTTACACAAAGATGGTGACTGATATGTGAATCTCCATGGAAGCCTAGCGTTCTCATTGCAATGATGTTTAGTGATATGAGGTCACCTAATTACTTGTTTATCAAACCTCCTGACCACATGTAGGGCTTGCAAAAAATCCAACATACAAGTGAGAAATGAAGGTTTGCCACGAAAGTTTGGGACTTAGGCTTTAACTTAACGTTGACAACTATTGTGATAGACAAAAGTGAGAAATCATGCGAAACTAGAAGTGTTATAGGTAGGTAGTTTTTTATTCACATTTCTACTCATAAATTAAGGCACCGTGTGGATTGACTTTCTAAGAGCTTTAATAAGTGTTCCAAAGTGCATATAAAGTATTCTTAAGCACTTAGAAAGTCAATCCAAATATAATCTAAACCAGTTGTTGGAGCACTAAGTAACAAAGGTGTGATTCTTAGAAACTAAATTATATTACAAATTATAAGTTTTAAACATAGAATATTCCAAGTGCTTCACCAGATCTTAAATAATTTAACCTACTGCACCAACTTTGCACAACACAGCAATTTAAAACACATTAACTACTTTCTCTTTTATGCACACCATTATATATCAAATAAAAATATTAGAAGGAAAATATGGAAAAAAAGAGACCATTAACAATAAAGTATAGAAGCTTCAATCGAAAAGAAAGTTTGAGGAAGAGAATCTAGATGTTCCCAAAACCATATCATATTCAGAAAGCCAATCCACAAAATATGATGCAAGTGAAGCAAAATAACATTATGGTATAAGATCTTCTTAACCTGATAGATACGTTTAATATTTATTAATTAACTAAGAAAAAATTTGCATTCAAAGTTGACCAAGAATCCAAGTCATTCAATAGGCACAGATAATATTTTCAACATGGTAGTTGTTTGTGCTCCTTTAGCATAGTATCTTCAATCATCATTTTTTGTTATTTGAGAAAAAATGCATTTTCTCTTATTACTGAAAAGAGACCTAATAATAGGTAAGTATAATTTAATAGAGGCCAAACTAAGATAAAAATATAAGTGAAACCTTTATCAATGACCTAAGAAAGATGGATGAAAACCTTATAATGATACAAGCAACACACCTTTTCAATTAAGGTTTAGATGCAAAACAAGTAATATAGTTAACACTATTTCACCAAAGTTAGTCATTTAAATCAAATGAATCGTAAAACAGAAAAAAGAAAGTAGATTTAAAAAGGACTATATAGTATATCAACTAGGAATGAAATAGGCAAAGATAAAAACAAGTATTAAGAACAAAACAAATTATAACAAAAGTAATCACCTCTTAGCAATTTTTTCATAAACCTTACCTTGTGACGTTGATTCTTGAGCATGGCTGCCTTTGGTGAAGCTTTGTCGTATGGTTTTCATATTTTCTTGTCGTTGATGTGCCTTCTTCAGTGGCGTTGTATTCCTACCACGACACTTGTTGGTGAGTTAAGGAAGATGTCAACGACAAGTTCTTCAACACCAGTTCAATCTTCAAACTTATTGTTTGTTTTGAGCCATTTAGGGTGTATAAGAATGTTGCTTATCTCATTAGGAAAAGTTGTGAACCATCTAAAGGCTAGAGTGATTTTCTTCCAAAATCTATCGGTGTATCGACTAGTAATGAACAAGTGACTCTGAGTGTAACATCCCAAAAATTTGAGATAATTTTAGTTTGATTATCTTAAAATAATAAGTGGAATTTATTTTGAGATCTAATTTGTTTTGGGATGTTAATTATTTTGGTAAGAAATTAAATATATATATATGGGTATATATATTTAATTATTTTGATTAAAAGATAGTTAAGAGAGGAGAGAGAAAGATTTTATTTATTTTGGAATAGAAAAATGAAAAGATTTATTTTTATTTGAAAAAGGAAAAGGAAAAGGAAAAGGAAAAGGAAAAGGAAAAGGAAATAATAATAATAGATATTATAATTATTTTCTTTATAAATAAATTAGGGTTACTTAGGAAGCATGAAAAGTTTCAATTTTCTTCATCCCCTTCCTCACGCCGCCGCCAGCCCCTCGCCACTATTGACTTCCTCCCCAGCCACTGTCGTCGCCTTTGTTTGTGGTATTTTAAGGTGGGTTTGGATACCCAATAAAGTTAAATCGAGAATTAATTTGGGAATTATTCTTGGTTAATTAAAGGTTATTTTGGAGTTATTATTAGAATTAATTCGTAGAGTTTTCCCTACGAATTAATGAGAGCGGCACAACGAATTGGTAAGATTCAAAATATTTTATCGAAAGATTAAAGTTAAAATTAATTAATAATTTTTTGAAAACATACATACATGTATGTGTAAAGGAAATTATGAAGTGAATTTGTATCTCGTACAAGATTTCTGGTGTGGTGATGGGATTTTAAAGAGGACGCTGAGTTGAAGCTGTGGGTGTTTATTTTTATTAATTTTTCACTTAGGTTGTTTTATCCCAATATTGTGAGTCAAATAAGGGTGGATTTACAATACTCTCCCCAAGCAGCGAGAGCAGCCTTCATCTTGACGGCCTTTTCAATCTCATATGACGTGGTTCAGAAGTTACAAAATATTCTAAAAGCATTGGAGTTTAATGTACCTGTGCATGTCCTTATGTAACTTCTTGATTTTGTTTTGTTATATCATTTCATGCATCATGGATACCATTTCCTATCTTAAAATAAAAGTACCTGTGAACTTTTTCTGTTCTCTCTTGCTTGTCCTTTTATTTTTCTCATTGATTGTCGTTATAAAGTTTTCATGAGTTACAGGCAAGATCCTTGGTTTTGTTGGTTGTAATATTACGAAACTCTATTTTATTTGCAGTAGCGGGGTTGCATAAATTATTTATTGATATTTGTGTCTTAGAACTACAAACAATGTACTTCATACAAATGTGCACAGTTCCTTTACATCTTGACTATGCTTCAAAAGAATGAGGTATTGTAGCTATTAAATGCAAATCTAACTGAGATATCAACCTAGTCCTTAACTGTGTCGGCAATATTTCAATGGGTTTGCTTATTATCTACCTTCAATGTTTATACTTTTAGCACTAATCTAGGTACTTATCAGGTTGTAATTGCAGACGAGTGACACTTAATGAAAAATGCTCAAGCGAAGAGGACAGTTGCTTATGTGCCCGTTATACAGGTTATCTTGTCTTCTTAATGCAATCTACTCACGTCCAAGGAATTTTTATGGCAAGTTTATTTATAGGGTTTAGCAAGGGTAAGGCACCATTTTCAACTTATGTGTTAGAGCAAATGTGTCTATCATGCTAGTGCATTTGATTTGAGTGAGTTGACCGAGCACATGAATCTAATAAGTAACAATCTATCAGTTTGAATGGATGCATTTTTTGCAAAGATGGACGCATTTTGGAAATTCAATGTATCTCTTCTCTAGAATGTGTGATCTTGGCACATCGGTTTTATGCCTAGGCATTCATTTTCCTCTAAACCCTTGCACATTTTGAAATCTTATTTTTAGAAAGCTCAATATGCCATTTTGCTCAGTGGAACTCCAGAATTGTCTCGACCAATTGAACTCCTCAAGCAGGTAGAGCTTATATGTATTTCTGTCTTAATGCTATGACTTCTTGACCCCATGACATTTAATACCATGTCTAATGTCAGTATTTTGTTTACGTCTGTTGAATTTTATTTTAACTTTGAAGCTGGAAGCTTTATATCAAAATGTATATAAAAATGTTCACGAGTATGGCAACAGATACTGCAAGGGTGTAAGGAACAATAGCTTCAATCTTCGAGAGCTATTACAGTCGTAGTGTTGTTTGAATCACTTAGAAACATCTCCACTTTTTCAGAACTTTTGGATTATATCAAGGTGCAAGCAACCCTGAAGAATTACACAATCTGATGAAAGCAACGTTGATGATCCGCGGGTTTAAAAGGGACGTTCTTTCTAAGCTCCCTCTGAAGCGTAGGCAACAAGTATGTGTTGTGTGTGTGTGTGTTGTGTGGGGGGATCGCACTTAAAGAAGGTCTCGTGACACTTCCTTTTGTTTTGTCAGGTGTTCGTAGATTTTGGCTGAGAAGGACATAAGGGAAATTAGGGCTTTATTTTGTGAGGTGACATCAAATTTCCATCGCCTTTTATAATCTTTCTTGAAGTAGCTTCTTTTTAAGAATTTTATGAACATTTAGATTACTCTTCGGCTTTCTGTAGCAACCCTTCTCTCTTACAGGAAACTTAATTACTTGTTCCGCTTAATGTTAAATAATAATAATAATAATAATAATAGGAAAAATAGGGAAAAAAAAAGAACTACAATGACATAAGAAGATAAAAACATCTTCTGATTGCAATCCAACTGTAGAAGAATACAAGGGTGTAGGTGCCACTCTTTAGAATTTTTTAAAAATAATTTTTGTTTTGTAATATAGAATACTTATTTTGGAATTGTCATGAGTTGGTTTAATAGTCAGTAAGGGTCGATGTAAATATTAAAGAGCTTAGGCAATGGGTTCAACTCCCAAGCAATGGTGGTCACCTACATCGAATTTAATGTCATTTGAGTTTCTTAGTCAACTAAATGTAGTAAGACAACCTGTGAAAACCATTGAGGTGCATGCTAACGAGGTCCCAGTCACAGATATGAAAAAAAAAATAGATAACTTATTTGGATGATTTTTTTGGATTGATTTATTGAAAAATAACTTGTAACTTGAAGAGATCGTTCGAACATAATGACAAACAGTAAAAATGACACGGATAATCAAAGTAGGAATAAATGCATAATAATCAGCCAATGTATTTTTTTTTTATAAAAAAACAATTAAACGGAAACTATAAAGAAACTACTCTGAACTAACATCTTAAAATTTTGCGTTCTGACACTAACTACACAATAACTATTCAAACTTAATCAAAACCTTCAATCTTGTATTAATTAATTAACTGTGAAGAAACTACTCTGAATAAGTGTGTGCAGGGGGAGGGGGTAAATTCAAGGTTATTATACTAATGTTGCATGTTTACAGTTAGAGGTTGTTAAAGGAAAAACAAAGCTTGCTGATCAGAGGAGGATGTAGAATCGTTGAAGTTTCAACAAAAGAATATTATTAACAAGGTAGCTAATTATTTTATTGCATTTTAAGTGTTAACATGATAACTATAATTCATGAGTTCGATTTTAGTAGTAACTAATAAGTTCGGCATGGAGGTTTGTAAAGATAATTTGATATTCTTTATTGAATAACTTTGAAAGTTTTCCCTTGCTTAACATCTCCAACTTTGTAATGGAACCAAATATACATTGATTCTGCTGAAGCCAAAATTCCAGCAGTTCTGAATTATCTAGAGAATGTGATTGAGGTATCCTTTTCTTTCTTATTGTATAATATATCTTCTTCTTGGCTCTCTTTCACCCAATGTGTGTACACTTTGTACTGAACCAGCTTGCAGTTATGTGAATGGCTTAAGCTTTACACCTAGAGAAATTATAGAATTGTCCAAAGCCTTTTTTTATTTTTTATTTTCAAAGATGGTCTCTTAGAGGAAGTTGTAGCCTTAATCATCAATCAAATGGTCAGGTCGCCATATCCCTGGATTACTTTACAACTAATTACACTAGTTTCTTCCAGCCCATGGATTTGTCAAATCTACTCATGGCTCTTGTTTCTTTTTCCTCGTCATTTTTCATTTTATCAGTCTCTAAATCTTGGACCTCTGTGTGCATGTCATTCCTAAAAATTTCACTGATGATTGAACTCTTAACAAAAATAATTCCCACAAGCAGATTGCAAGTTTCTGGTGTTTGCTCATCATCAGCCCATGATTGATGCTATACACCAGTTTTTTCAAGTGAGGGACTGTATATCTCCTTCAGTTTATGAATTAAGTTTGAGGTTGCTTGAGATCTTATATAAACTCCTAATTTCCAGAAAAAGAAAGTAACTTGCATTTGAATCCACGACAGTACTCCTCCAGCAATGCGACAAGTTCTTGTTTCAGACTTTCAGCAGAAAGATTCTATCATAGCAGCAGTGGTACCTTTTTCATTTTGCCAAAACATTCAACAGTTTCTAAATATTAGTTTTAAATGGAAATTAAAATGGTGACTGATGATTAAAATTTTTGCAGTTATCTATTAAAGCTGAAGGCGTTGGGCTAACGTTAACCGTCGCGACCACAGTTATTTTCACCGAGCTTTCTTGGACTCCAGGTGATCTGATTCAAGCTGAAGATCGGACTCATACAATTGGACAGGTAGGCACATGCAATATGTTCTATAAGTTTCAAGTCCAATAATATTAATCCTCATTGGGTGATTACTGGTTTCTGATTCGACATCGTTGCGTTGTTGTTGTAGGTGCCTTTTGTTAACATACATTATCTACTAGCGAATGACACAGTCGATGATATATCATATGGTAAGTTTCTTTGAGCATTGGCTAAACGATATCTAAGGGCAGAGTATTCCATTTATTTTCTGTGAGGGCACCGATACTCATCAAGTACGCTAGGAAGGGTAAAAGGATTAGTGGAGCATTCGGTAGTGGATCAGGTAGTGGGAAATCAAGTTAGTTATGGGAGGGCCCACTAGAAGTACGAAATTATGAGTCTATATATAAAATAAGTAGTATTGGATAGGTTAACTTTTTTGGTGAGACGTTAGTCTTTTGGGAGGGGGAGAATACTCTCTACTCAGTATTGTAAGCCTTCGGGCAATTATCTTATTATCAATAGCAATATCGTAAGGGATACCTTACATTTTCTTTTTAGAGGGATGTTGTACAGAGCAAGTTAGGGAATTTAAGACAGGTAACATGGTTCCCAATCCTTAATTTTTACGAATAAAATTTTGAAGGTTTAAATTATGTTTTGGTTCATCACCTTTTCATTCATTGCTAGTCTCTAAACCGTTAAAGTTTCTAATCCCTTCCCTTTGACAAAAAGGTTAAGCTAAAGGACTTTCAATAAATTTTCAACAATGAAGAGAAAAGATATGGAAATTATTATTATTTAACCAATTATAACTTTGAAGGTTAGATTTTAAGATTTATTGGATGCACATAGACTAAAACTAAGATTTATTGGAAGGTGCAATTGAAAATACATAGACCAAAATGGAATGGAACAAAAAATATAGGGATCAAAGTTTGCAAAACTAGAATATAACGTTTGAAAGTTTAGAAGTAAAGATGAAATCGATCAACATGAACATTTCAAGATCGAAATAAGATCTAAACTTTGTTGTAATTCCTGATATTGTAGTTTGTATTCATAATTAGTGTTTGAACTTGTAAAATTTAGATACTGATGGGGAAGAGAACACATTGGAAGTAGGAGTCAAGCAACAACCAATTATAAGTAGCAGTCCAAATTCAAAGCAAAAGACTTTAGATTCTTTTATTAAACGTTGCAACAATGCAAATGGGGATACCCGATCCAAGTTGAAACTTCCCAAGCACTAAAACCATTCAAATGTTTTGATGGATGTGAAAAAGGAAGATCTTTAGATATGTTGTTTGCTGAGATGAGTTTAGTTAGATTTTGTATAAAAGCTTAAACTGACCTTAATTATGTATAGTTAGAATTTTGATGTTAATATCCCCATTTTGTTATTGGAAATTTGTAGAAGAGTTAGAAAACCGGTCAACCTTATCTCCAAATCTATTGAAATTTAGGCAAGATATACTCTTGGTTCTTGAGGTTTCAAAAAATATACATATATTTTTTTTTATCTCTAAGGTTTCTAAATGGACATTTTTGTTTATGAAGTTTGAAAAATATTTCAAACTGTTCTCGATAGTTAACTAACATATAGATGATGTGGCATGGATGAAGTGGTACTTAAAGTGAAGAACAAACTTTAAGTACACTTGCTAGAAAGCAAAATTATTAAGATAAGAAGAAAAACGATCGCAATATAAATACATTTGCTACAAGTGTTTCTCAAAATCCAATGCAAGTGACATCCTTGACAGAACTCACTCTTATCTATTTTTCCTTTATTGCGATATGATTTTTTTTATAAGGTCTCACAGGTTCTTAATGTCAATAAAATTCGGCTTAATGCATGGATTACGCTATCAAAACTGTACTTTTTACATTACAATCAAAGGCTTTATTTGAGTCAAATATAAATTCCAAACAACCTTTAAAATATCCCTACACAAACTAGCCGCCTAAATAGATAACATAATTAAACGATTTCTTTCTTAAACTCAAGATCAAACTTAAACTGAGACTCAAACTAATAACGCAACTCAAGTCTAATACAATAGTCAAACCTAAAAGGCTAAGGGCTAGGTTTACATTTCAAAACTGTATGTTATCAAAATTGTAATTTGCATTTAAGTCGAACATAAATATCAAACAACCTTAAAATATTCCCTACACAAACTAATTACCTAAGTAGATAAAATAATTAGACGATTTTCTAAACTCAAAATCAAACTTAAAGCGAGACTCAAATTAATGACGCAACTCAAAGCTAATTCAACTGTCGAACCTAAAATATTCTTGGCTATTGCTTGTTTCAGGATCTTGTAACAAAGAGGATTATTGTGAAAGGACATGAATCTGGAGGACTTTACAGTTTTGATCATCGAGCATCGACATCAACAACAGTTGCTTGTTCTGGAATTGTTTCTCCTTTTGATGCTCATCGTCGTCTTGGTCATCCATCCCTCTCAGTCTTAGAAAAAGCTTTGTCCTCAATTTCATAACTTGTCTTCGTTGAATTGTGACTCATGTCAGTTTGCCAAATTTTATCGTCTGATCTCCAGTCCTAGAATTGATAAACGGGCAAACTCTTCCTTTGAGTTAGTTCATTCTGATATATGGGGCCCGTGTCCAGTTGTGTCCAAAACTGGATTTCGATATTTTGTTACCTTTGTTGATGATCACTCTCGCATGACTTGGTTATATTTTATGAAAAATCGTTCTGAATTACTTACTCATTTATGCAATTTTCATGTTCAAATTCGAATACAATTTGATGTGTGCCTTAAAACCTTGAGAAGTGACAATGCTGGTGAGTATTTATCAGAAGCACTAAATTCGTATCTTTGTACACATGACATCACTCACCAATCATCCTATGTTGATACTCCATTACAAAATGGGGTTGCGGAACGAAAAAATAGACATCTTCTTGAAATTGCACGAGCAATATCCTTTCAAATGCATGTTCCAAAGCATTTTTGGATTGATGCAATTTCCACAGCTTGTTTTCTTATAAACCGCATGTCTTCGTTTGTTCTTCAAGGTCAGATTCCTTATAATATTCTCTTTCCAGCAAAACCATTGTTTCCTATTGAGCCTAAAATATTTGGTTGTACTTGTTTTGTTCGAGATGTTCGTCCTAATATGACAAAGTTAGACCCCAAGTCTTCGAAGTGCATTTTCTTAGGTTATTCTCGTGCTAAAAAAGGATACAAATGTTATTGTCCAAGTTTGAATAGATATTTTGTCTCTCGAGATGTTACTTTCTTTGAGAATAAACCTTTTACTACGTCTTTGCCTAGTACAAGTCAGAGGGAGGAGGAGGATGATCTTTTTCTTTATACTCTCACGTATCCAACTTCCTCCCCTAATCTGACTCTTCCAGCGTCTGCTCCTAGTCATCCACCAATATCTAAAGTCTACTCTCATCGGCAGCAACCTCCAGGTGATTGTTCTATCCCAAAAGACTCTTTGTTATCGAATTCAAGATCGAGTGATGAGCTTCCCATTGCTTTTCGTAAAGGTAAACGTTTTTGCACTTATCCTATTGCGTCTTGTGTATCTTATGACCAATTATCATCTCCTACATGTTTGTTTGTTAAATCTCTTGACTTTGTCTCGATACCTAAGACCGTTCATGAAGCCTTGTCTCATTCTGTGTGGCACGGTGCAATGATTGAAGAGGTGAATGCCTTAGATGATAATGGTACTTGAGATTTAGTGCCTCTTCCTGCAGGCAAGAAGACTATTGGGTGCAAATGGGTGTTTGCAATTAAAGTTAATATCGATGAATCAATAGCCCGTTTAAAAGCATGTCTTGTGGCTAATGGTTATGCTCATACATATGAGGTTGACTATTTTGATACATTCTCTCCAGTTGCTAAGCTTACTTTTGTCAGGTTATTCATTTTTATGGCAGCATCTCAAGAATGGCCTTTACATCAGCGGGACACTAAAAATGTCTTTTTCACGGTGATCTTTAGGAGAAAGTCTATATGGAGTAACCACCTGGGTTTGTTTCTCAGGGGGAGAATGATAAAGTGTGCCCCCTTCGTAAATCCTTGTATGGGTTGAAGTAGAGTCCACGTGCATGGTTTGGAAAATTTAGTAAAGCACTTGAGCAATTTGAAATGAAGAAAAGCAAATCGGATCACTCGGTTTTCTATCGAAGAACTATTAGTGGAGTTATTCTACTTGTTGTATATGTTGATGATATTGTTATAATTGGCAGTGATACACCAGGTATATTGTCTCTCAAATCTTTCCTCCAAAGTCAATTTCACACTAAAGAGTTGGGAGTGCTGAAGTACTTTTTGGGCATTGAGTACTGAGAAGCGAGAAGGGGATTTTTAGGTCACAAAGAAAATATGTGCTTGGTTTGCTATCTGAGACAGGAAAATTGGGACCAAGCCATGCAGTACGTGTTAAATTACCTTATAGTAACACGTTCAGACATAGCTTATTCAATAAGCATTGTGAGTCAGTTTATGACCTTACCCACAATGAAACATTGGTATGTAGTACAACAAATTCTATATTACTTTAAGGTTGCACCTGGACGTGAGATCTTATATAAAGATCATGGTCATGCAAATATTTAATGTTTTTCAGATGCTGATTAGACAGGATCAAAAGAAGACAGAAGATCGACTTTTGGGTATTGTTTTTTTATTGGAGGAAATTTAGTTTCGTAGAAGAGTAAGAAACAAAACATAGTTTCGCGATCAAGTGTTGAGTCAAAATACAGAGCAATGACACACGCAGTTTGTGAAATAATGTGGTTACATCAACTTTTGATTGAGTTTGGTTTTAATACTACAATTTCGACTAAGTTGTGGTGTGACAATCAAGCTGCTCTCCACATTGCATCTAACCCAGTATTTTCATGAGCGTACTAAACACATTGAAATTGATTGTCATTTTATTCGAGAAAAAATACAACAAGGTTTGGTGTCTACTGGATATGTGAAGACTGGAGAACAATTAGGGGATATCTTTACAAATTCTTTGAATGGAGTTCGAATAGAGTACCTATGTAACAAGCTGGGCATGATTAATATATATGCTCCAGCTTGAGGGGGAGTGTTATAGTATATATGTAACTATAGGAGTTTATTAGTCTTTTGTCCTTTATTGTAATTTACTAATGTTTAGTTAGGGTTTCCATGTATGCCTATATATATTTAACTCTATGGCATAAACTAAAGTAAGTGAGTTATTTCATATTTGACTCTAACTTCAAAATACTAAAGTTTAAACCCTCTGAACTACTAAAGTTTAAACCCTCTGAACTGTAGTTTGTTTGGATGGGATATCGGGTGCAGTATCTTTATAATGTTATTGACATTGTATTAGTTGAAAATTGAGATCTGTTTTTATAAGCCTGATATGATAGTAGATAGTTACATTTGATCTATTGTTTGAACAAACAACTACGTTACAGAAAAAAGTTCTCCACCATGCATCAGGGTCGCTTTTTAGCCTATTTATTTCATTTTAATTCAAAAGTCATTAATACTTCAGTTGTTCATTATTAATCTTCTCTGAATGAAAGTTTGATTTGTTAACAACAACAACAAATAAATAAATAAACAATACTTTGGTCTTTTAAAGTGTTGAAAATTAGTAGGTCAAGAGTTCCCCTGGCTTTCTTAAGGCTTAAGTTTCTCATAAATTTGAAAATTTGAGATATTCTGTAATTTGTAGATGGAAAATTAGTCCTAGAGGTTTTAATATATATATACACACACAAGCACGTATTAAAGGGTTTTTGTTTTGCTTGTTTTGTTCGGGTCTTACTAGTTCTTGTTTAGCTTGAGATGTGATTTAGTCTTGGTACATTTGTTCGGAATGATGTGGTCGCTAGGGTGTGTCTACCTAGTTGAGATACCTGGTTGTGCTATTCTAAGTTCTTTTTGCTCTTTATATAATTAATTCTCTTGTACTTGAGCATTAGTCTCATTTCATTTTATTAATGAAGAGGCTCGTATCCGTTTAAATATTTACACATATGTATATATACATACATATGCATGCATGCATACATATATCTAAAAAGAAAAAAAGGTCCTAGAGGTGGGCATCTTTATTCCTTCCAATTTTTATCAAGAAGTCAGCTGCACAGCTGCACTGTCTCCCCAGTAATCATTTATAGTTTTAGTTAAAATACAGGATCATAATTATATGATAATGCATGCGCCCGAGTTGTAATTTCCTGAATTATACTTCAAATGATGGATAGTCATCCCAGAGAAAATGAATTCATGCAAATTTGCTTGTGCATTCATGCATTTTCCATTTATTAGCGAGGTTTGTTTATTGTGGTCAAACTTGTTTCTTGCTAGGTTCTTTGATTCCATCAGCGTTTTTATTGTGGATTATGAGAGAGTTGCCACCTCCTAAAAAAATTCAAAGACAAGAAGAATCAAGAGCAATTGCATTTATAAGCCATGGGGCAGCTGATGTAAATCCTCAGGGTTGGACTGCTGTAGCTCGTTCAAAGAATCAGGTTTCTTGACTTTCGCCTTCTGAAGTGTCAACATTATCTTTTTGAAGTTTTATTCTTGATTTATTACTTGTGAATGTAAAGAATAGGAATTTCTCGTTAAGGAGAAAAGAAAAGTGAAAAAATGGTGAAGAATAAGACTTGTGCATGCTAATGAATGGATCAAAACCTGCGGTAACTTTTTTTTTTTTTTTGGTTAAAGAAACATTTCAATGAAAAATGAAATTACGGGAAAACCCCAGACACCTATGGTTAAGTACCAGAAAGATTGCCAATTTGCAATTAAAAATGATAAACTATAATGGTTAGAAGGGTGCTTAATTTTGCACCATGAAAAAGCAGTCAAAAGAGCTGACTCCAAAAATCTACCAAAAGAGGAGAAAGAAACACGAAAAAAGACGACGGTTCTCCAAAGAAGCCAAACCTGAGGTAACTTTGCATCTTAAAATTGCTATTTAGTGATTTAACGTAGAGGCATCTTAGTCACTCCAATTTTTCTTTGATATTTCTCATAAAAGCCTCAGCCGTATTTTCCACTTCCGATTTGATCCTTGATTACTTATGTTGGAAATTAGGGGCTAGGAGTGTTTATAGCCCTAAGGGTACTTGTGTAATTTATTGTACCCTAATTTTATTTCC